>JAEQBH010005080.1:0-173820 GCA_016808115.1 Tetrastigma voinierianum
AGTACCAAAGCTATGCCACGGCCCAAGGTCTGCGCCGCGGTGTAGCTGTTATATGTGGAAATTTGGTGTTTTGTTTGTTTTGTTTTTCCTTTGCTCAGGGACTTGTCTATTGGACTAATGAGGACAATACTATAAGTGTGCGGAAGAGGTCCATTCATGTTTAAGGTAAAGGAAAAATTAGGCGTACCCCTCGCCGCCTCGACCATGGTCAGCCGACTCGATGCCTGTTATAAGATAGTAAGTTCACGAACACATATAATTGTAATTTGCCTAGGTAAGATATGGAATGACATACGCACCTTTGTTGCATTAGGCATGCGTATAGTATGGTACTCGATTAGTGCGATGACACTCCAGTTGTGCCGGCACATTTAGTGCCGGTACTATCTGATTAGTCGACAACACTTTGCATTAGTGCTTGGCGTTCACTTGCTTTATCTTCTGACACCTCGATCTTGTCATGCCCAACCCGGGTACTTATTGTGTTGTGTCCTACTCATTTATTATTACTGGTCTAGGTAGTCAAACAGTTATATGATAAGAGTCCGAATAACGAATAAGAGTAAAGTAATGTACATGGTTATGCTTTGAATGTTCCTACAGGTACCTCTGTACAAGTATAAGCTCTGTAGTACCTACGGGTACCTTTGTACAAGTATAAGCTCTGTAGTACCTACGGGTACCTCCATACAAGTATAAGCTTTGTAACTCCTATGGGAGATCTGAATAAGTGTAAGTCTGCTATAAGTACAAGTATAAGCTCTTATGCTTTCCTCTGGAGATGCGAACAGTATAAGTCTCTTTATAGTACAGAGTATGTGTATAAGTTTGTTATATGAATTCATGAAAAATTACGATATCACATTCTTTGTTGTAATGGCAATGTAAAAGAGTATTAATGCATGTGTATACGTATAAGCTTTGCAAGGGTTTTAATCGTGGGTTATAGAAGGGCGTCCCGCGTCTTAGCGTCTTTAGGCGGCTAACATGGTCAGTCGCCTTGTAGGTTTGCGCTCGATTATGTAAATGTAAATGTCGCAGTTTGTTTATGTATATATAAATGGGACTCGGGACTTTATATATTGACCGCACATAGAAAAACACCACTACGATGATAGTTTTATTTTTGTATCTTTGTATATGATATTGTGATTCAGTTATAAGACTTGGGATCACCAATGTCTGAAAAAGCAAGTAAAGAGTCCCAGCACAGTTTCGAGCCCTCTTCATACACCCAAGCGGGGGTTGGGGGTGTGACAATAATAATAATAATAAATTGCCAGAATGGTTCTGGGAAGCCTAGAAAATTCTCTAGATTTCGGATGTGAAACCAGGTACATGCGGGTTAAGTTCGTCTCCACAAAAATCTAGTGACTCGAGAAAAAATTTGGTAGTGCGAGATAATTAAATTTTACGATTTTTTGGGTGATAAGTTGCCAGTGACTCCAGGGATGAGATTTTTACGAAAATCTCGGAAGTAAGGAAATGGCTTGAGCTAAGTTCATTTAAAATAAATTGAATTGAAAAGAAATAAATTGTTTTGGGGTAGAAAGCGGTTGAAGATAAGGGAGATGGACACATGGCGCAATGTGAGCCATGTATCAAAATTTTTTTTTTAAAAAAAAAAAGAAGAAGAAGAAGATAAAAGTCAAAAGGAAAGGAAGGGAGAATGAGAGCGAGAAGAGAGAGAGAGAGAAAGGGAAATTTTTTTTAGACATCTGCAAGATCTACGAAATTAGATAGTATTAAGGTTTCATTGGGTAAAACAAAGTGATCCGCATCACAAGCTATGCGTGGGTTACCAAATCTTGGAGTTTCGTCAAACTCCAGGGTAAAAATTTTCTTGCAGTTTATTTCTAAGCGCAAGGCTATTTAATGCAAGGTTTTTCTTGAAGTTGTGAGATCTGTAAATTTCAGTCCCAAGTTTTTGGGATTGAGTGTAAGGTACATGAATTTCGGGATTGTTTTGAGCAGATCCAGCGTTGACTTGCGGACTGTTTCGGACGATCTTTTAGTGAATTTCGGGACTATTTAGGGCGGTCGGATCGGATTTTAGGGTTGTTTTGGGCGATCCGGTATGTTAGTTGGTTTTAATCCACAGGACTAATGTCTTCGGGTTTTGTTAAGTTTTAGGTATCATTGTAATTTGTTGATAGATGAAACCAAAATGGTCGTGAAGGACCCGAGAGGTGCCACATTTATGTGGAGTCTGGGTGGGCCATTTGTGTGTTATGTTGGAAATATAAATAACATGTTATTTGTGATGTAAAAATCGTATTAATATGTCTTTGCGTGATGTATTAACGTAAAATGGTGATGAATGGAAATTATATGTAAGAAATATAATTATAGATTTATAAATATTCACGTAACGTGACATAGCTGAAATGACATGATTGCATTTCATATACCGCGATCCACATCGATGTCGAGTCGGGTGTGTGCATGGTGTTGGTTATTCCACCATTCTTGGTGAATGTGTGGTGAGCTTCCGGAAGTAGGACAACGTCAAAGTAGAACTCGGTTGTATAAAACAATATGTCGTCCACATGTGTTTGGGTGAGCGAGATCAGGCGGATCCCACTCTTAGGGTGAAAGACTCAAATTTTATTCTCGGTTGACACTTATCGTCTAGCGTGTAAGTTCGTGAAAGTGTCGGAAGGTGTGCGAAGCCTGCGGTGAGACCTCGGAGTCGCCACCCCGCGAGCCACATGAGATTTGATAAGTGGAGTGGAGGTTGTCCGATGGTTTAAGTCCGTGGTGAAAAAACCAATGGTTGGTTTTCCACACTGGCATTGCGGGTGTAGAAGTCGGTCGGGACTTGGGTTATGGGCATGAGGAGTCTCATCTCATGCATGACATGAAACATTCCATATAGGATTGCATTATTTATATGGAATATGATTTGATGTTTTATGTATGCCATTGTATGTGCATTTAGGCGGGGAGTAGCCCTTGTAGGAAAAATTTTCTACTGGCATTTGCTCACCCGGTCGTGGGACCTCTTTTGTTGCATGGGGTGTCTGAGGACGGCTCCGGCGAGCCGTGATTATGAAGGAGGTGATGTGTGGCCTTGATGTTACTTTTTGTAAAAGTATTTTTTGTATAAAATAATTGTAATTCTAAATTCTTTAGGACTATTATGTCTAAATACTAGGAGTATGTAATTATATGGTAAGAGAAGTCGTGATCGGACTCTTACAGGTACGTAATTAAGTGTTTTACTTTCATATTTTAGATTTAAATGTGAATGAATGGATCCGTAAGGGATGTGTGAGGTGGTGTAGGGAAGTAACTCGGTGTCCGCCGAGTAGTTATGATATAGTTTCATGTGAGGATATGGGCGGATGGATACTATGTGGTCATTACTACATACATTGAGACCACGGATGGGTTATGGATTGCGCATATCGGTTGTATGTTGGGTAGAGCTCCTGAGACAAGGAGACTACTGCAGCGATTTTTGTGAAAATGCGGATCAGATAAATTGGACACACTTGGTGTGGTATCGGGTCACCCAAAATTCACAGGAATTCCGTGGGTTGATCGGTTGTCAACAGGACCCTCGGATTTAGGGCGTCACACAACTTCTTCCAAGAAGTTCTCCAGAAGTGACTTATAAATTTTGAATCCCGATAAAAAATGATGGATTTTGGAATGCCATGAAGCTTAACAATATCCTTTAAATATAGATCAACAACGTGAGTAGCCTCCAAAGACCTGTTGTAAGCAACAAAATGAGCCATTTTAGAGAATTTGTCCACTACTACCAAAGGTGAATGCTTTACCTCTGGGTTCTTGCCAATCCTGATAAAATCCATATTCACATGCTTTTGCCATGATGTTGTTGGAGTGGAAGAAGTATCTGATCCAGACATTGTCTCCATTGCATCTTGGCTTTGTGACAGTAACACACCCTCACGGTCTTGTCAGCATGTTGCACAAGCTTAGGCGATAAATTTTTTCTTACACTAGAATCAATGAGCCTCCCGAATTATGGCTTCTCTAAGTGAGCAATTTGGAATACAAAGTTGTTTACCCCTGAAAAGATAACCATCAGGAATAAAGAATTGGGTCTTTGGTCCACTTAAACAAGCTTTACAAAGATTTCTAGAATCAGAATCATTTTCATAAAGGGTTTTGACAATCTCAAAACAAACCATAGGTGCATAGCATTCAACAAAGCGTGTCTCCTACTCAATGCATTCGCCTCCTTGTTCAATTGCCGAATTTATGTTACAGGAAAAAATTGAAAAAATTGAAGGAATTCTACCCATTTTGCATTTCGAGCACTTAGCTTGTGTTGAGTGCTTAAGTACTTTAATGCTTCATGATCTAAATATAGCACAAACTCCTTATGCAGAAAGTAGTGATTCCAACAACTAAGAGCTCAAATGCAGGTATAGAACTCTTTGTCATATGTGGAATACTTCCTCTTACATCGTTCAACTTTTCACTAAAGGAAGCAATGGGTCTTGCTAACAGCTAAGAGAATAGCTCTGCTCCCACATATTAGGATATCACAATTTAATTCAAACACTTTACTGAAATCCGGAAGTGTTAGAACCAGGGCTATTGTCATCTTCCTTTTGATAACTTTAAAGCTTTTTTGAGCCTTATTGGTCCATTTGATAATTTCTCCATTCATGCATTCACTAATAGGAGCCACTAGTGTGTTGAAATGCTTGATGAACCTTCTATAGAAATAGACCATTCCATGGAAGCTCCTTACAATATGTAGATTTAGGAACTGACCAATCTTTTTAGCTTCCACCTTGCTAGGATCTATCTTAATACCTCCATTAGACACCACATAACCTAAGAAAACAAGGTTATCTGTATATAAATGACACTTTTACAAGTTAGCAAACAACCTTTGCTCCCTTAAGGTTTGGAAAACACTCCTCAAATGCTCCACATGATCTTACATAGATTTTCTATAAACCAAAATATCATCAAACTAAATAACAACAAACTTTCCCAAGAATAGAGTAAGAACATGTGTCATAAGCCTTATAAAAGTACTTAGAACTAGAAATTGTGGCATCATAAGCTATTCATATAACCCTTTTCTTTTTTTGGCAGTTGTCTTCCATTCATCTCTTTCTCATTCTGATCTTATGGTAACCACTCCCCGAAGATCAATCTTGGAAAATACCTTAGCTCCACGAAGTTGGTGATAAGTTATCCATCCAACCACACGCGGAATAAGCTCGGTGCTTGATAGTACAGTTTTGTTAATAGCTCTACTATCAACACACATGCTATTGGGTTTCTATGGTGGCATATGATGCCAAAACAATGGAAAACACCATGAAAAACCCTCTCAAGGATCCCTTGAAGCATCATATATGTTCAAAACAAAAAAGATGTAGGATTTATACCTCTTGTTGGTGTGAAATTGAACACGAAAGGCGATGCAACTTCAATCGAAGCAAACCATGTCCTTGGTTTGCCTCTAACAGTATCCACGCAAAGAGTGGAGTCGATGACCCCTAAGGAAACTGTCTCGGATGAAGTCTCGGTGCTAGCTAAGTCTAGATCCTAAGAGGAAAATTTGAAAGCACGAAGATTTGACCTCTCAAATCTCCGCAAGCCTGTTCTTGAAGAACACTCTCTCTAAAACTCAAGAAAACTCTTCTTGAGAAAAGTGGGAAAATGAAGGCTTAGGGTTAGGGTTTTCCATAAAGGTCATTTTATAAGAAAACCCTTGCCATTGAAATGTCCAAAATGCCCTTCTCTTTGAGAGACAATAGGCTACACGCATCTAAATGCGTTATGGCTTCATTCCCTCATGGGCCTTAAGTCTATGAACAAGCTGGCCTTTTTATCTCTTAGTGAGGGCTCTTAGTGCAGGATTCTGATCATGGGCATTTCATTGGATGGTGTGTTTCAAATGTGGATCATGTTAAATCGTTATCATTACATTCATTGAGATGAGACATGGATCCCGGTTATGTTGGCTACTTGATTCAACTATTGAATCAATCAAGTCATGAGTGGTATCTAACAACACATCATGACGCCCAATGGACTGGAGAGTCAGTGGTCTAATTGCTAACCCTTCCATAGACAATTACTGCGCAATTTGTCATTTTAGCAATCTATACCCCACTTGGTTCAGATCATGAACAATGTGTAACCCCCACTAGACTGGCTAAGCCACATCTAGCTCAAGTGATATTAGATGTTGTCCCCAAACTCATAACTCATTAGTCATGCACTTGAGAACCTCTTCATGGCATTTCAATATGTGAATTTTTTTAGTAATGATCAATAAGGGGCCATAGGTATATTGTCCCTTTATAGGAAGTCTTCGAATCAACTGTTAGCTGTAATTACCTTGAATACCTTAAGTTGTACCCGATCATCACTTAGTATGGCTGACATTTGAAGGCAACAAATGAAGTCAAAGTAAAATTAGCATTCAGATATCCTTGAGCACCTCATGTCTAAGTATACTTGCACCATTGCTATGATGAGACAATAATCTACATATAATAGATAATCCATATGATTGTCTCATGGCAAGTCTTCGATGTACTTCGATACTCTTAGCAAGCATCCACATGTCAACTCTAATCAACTCCTTGATCACGAGTTTATAAGATCCATTGCTTGATCGATCAAAGTATGACATGTCTGAAGTCTTGTCTCCCGTCAAACAATGTCAGTCTAAAATTAATCCTATGACTAGGGATAATTTAGATACTAACATAATTGCACATAATAGGGATCTTATTATCATGATCCCATCATGATTTCCTTCATGCTATGTTATGTATCATGAACTTCATTAATCTGATTAAAAATTGAAATCAATTCAATGTATGAATACTAAATTAACGAAGATGCCATTCATATTAAACAAAATGTAATACGTACAAAAAGTGCTAAGGGTAATTACCTTTAGAGCACTACTCTAACACATGCACCAAGTCCAATCTTTATTTGGAACTAAAAGAGCTGCAAAAACACATAAACTCATGCTCTTACAAATCAATCCTCATGCTATAAGTTTATCAACCTACCTTTGTAACTCAACTTGTTGCATTGGGTTCATTCGGTAAGCAACCTTGTTTTGAAGTACAGAACCTGGAACAATATCAATCGATCTTGGATATTCTGTTGTGTAAATAAACGATAGAGATCTCATATGCAACCTCATCTTTGAACTCCTCCAATAATGGCAACAATAAATCATGAATGTGTGACTATTGAGGAATTGCATCATCCATAACAAAAGATAGCATGAATCTCATCTTGATTGGCATGCTACACTTGTGAACATGTAGGAAGAGAATTCTCAATCTCCTTAGGAATTTTTGTAGGGTTTTTAAAGGCGGCATCTCATGCCAAAGCAGCAAAAAACAAAAAAAAAACTTCAATAAAACTCTACCAAAAATCCCTTGAGGCATCAAAGTTGGGTCAAAACAAGATGAGTGTAAGATTTATACCTCACATTGGTGTAAACCGATCCTAAAGGGTTATCTAGCCACGACCGAAGCAAACCACGTCCTTGGTTTGCCTCTAACAGTATCCACACGAAGAGTGGAGCTTATAACCTCAAAACCTTGAGTCTTGGAAGATGTCCGGTGCTAGACGAGTCTTATATACGAAAGGAAGCCAAGGGCGAAAATTTGACAATCAAATCATACCAAGAGTGGGTTGTTCTCCAAGAACACCTTCTTTAACTCAAGAACACTCTTTCTTGAGAAAAGTGGGAAAATTATGGCTTCTCTTAGGGTTAGGGTTTTTCATAAAGGTCTTTTTATAGAAAAACCTTGCCCTTGAAAATGTCAGTGCCTCTCATTAGAGATGATAGGCCAGCCATCCCTATTTGTTATGACGTTTTCCTTCATGGGCCTTAAGCCCATGAACAAGCCCAAGCCTGCTTTATCTCTAAGTGAGGGCTTTGGACCCCGTGATTTCACTAATCCCATGACATTCCATTCTCGAGATTGATCTTCCTCATATTTGGATCACATCCACATTCGTTTTATATCAACCCCACACTCTTCTAAGTGTGTGACCCATTAGGTTCCTAGTTATGTTGGCGACACAGTTAAACTATTAGATTAAACAGAAGAAGCCATGAGTGAGTCTAACTGGCATATCATGACCCCCAATTGATCAGAGAGTTAGTGGTCTAACTGCAAACCCTTTCATAGACAATTACCGCGCAATTCATCCTTTCACCAATTTATACCCCACTAGGTTCAGAGCGTGGACAAAGTGTAGCTCCCACTAAACTGGCTACACAACATCTAGCTCAAGTAATATTAGATCTTGTCCTCGGACTCATTACTCATCAATTATGCACTAAAAGACACTCTTCATGGCATTTCTACTATGGCGAAAGATTCTGAAATGTGAAATATCGACAGAATATATGTATACTCTCTTTATTAATGGGGTGATCCTTTGATGCATTGCTCAATTACCTTCAAATACCTCAAAGTTGTGCAATCATCACCTATGGTGACCTTTGGAGAATGACAAAGGAATGAGTCAAAACATAGAATCAACATTTAAAAGATATCCTTGAGCACCTCAAGTCTAAGGATACTTACCATTGCTATGATAAGGACTATCATATACACACCGATAGATAATCCATATGATTGTCTCCTTTGGTCCTCAAAGGAATTAGATCTCCTCTGCCCTTGATTTTCTGCTCTCTGTCCTACTAGCTGCTGCTACTGTTGTTATTGTTGGAACCTAGGTGAAGCATGATATTGTTGCAAATTTTGTCCAAGTCTTTGACCTTGTTGTGCTCTTCCTCCGTATGAGAAATTCTCATGGTTCCGGAGTGCTGGTGTGTAGTGAGTGGGCAAGTGGAAGTTGGGCTTAAAAGTATAGCTCCTGTTGGCATTGAGGTACTGTGTCTCCTCAACTTGGTAAGAACCTTCATGGTTTGGTCCCTCTTCAACACTATTTCTTCTCTCTCCTTCATCTACTGTTCCCACTTCAAGTGCAGTGTGCATTCTTCTTTCATTGTTTCCCATCTTGTTCATTAATGCATCGACTTTGATTGATAGCGATTGTCAGCTCGATTACACCACTCCCCTTCGGTCTCTTCTTTGCTCCTTAGGCTTTAGATGGGCTTTGTAGTTGCATTTGTGGGAGTTTCAATCGGTAGCCTTGCTTCTCAGCCTTCTTCTTTTAGCCCATGACGGAGTTGCATCAATTATACCCTTTGAGGCATAATTCATGGAATAGTAGAAAATATCCATCTGAGTGGTCAGATCTATTCCATGCATAGGGCATATTTTAAGTAGTCTTGTATCTTTCCCATGCCTTTATGGAACTTTCATCCTCCTATTTGGAAAGTATAATTTCTTATTCTTTTAGAAGTTAGGGGGTACAGGGGAAAATAATAACTCATATAGGCCTGCGATTCTTCCCGATTTGTCACTGATCCAACAAGTAGTGACTCAAACCAAGTTGTTGCCACATCTCTCAGTGAAAGGAAAGAGCTACAGCCTGATCACTTTTGGTCTCAGCCTATTTAACTTGACTGTATTGGCCATCCTCATGAATCTTCCCATATGCTCATTAGGGTCTTCAAAAGGATGACCAGTAAACTGGTGCTGCTGTACCATAGTGATCAAAGCTGGCTTCAATTCAAAATTGTTGGCTTTTATGGCAGGTTGTTTCACAGTAGAATATTCATCTTGAATAACAGGCCTCCAAAAGTCTTCCATAGTCATTTTCCTTTGAGGTCTTTACGTTCTAGCCTATGCGGAATAGGTTGCAGTCTTTCTCTTTGATTTGCCATACTTTTAGATTCTGCACTTGTAATCTTCCTCACATTCCTCCCGGTGTTCTTCTCTGTTTACGTATCCAAGGCGTGATTTGTAGTTTTACTGGCCATTACTCTCTTCTTAGAAATAGAAACACACTAGATCAAAATGAAATATGTAGGGAAACAACTATAACTGATTTAGCTCATAAAATATTTGTTAGCTTATTAAGCTCTTTGGAGTTAAACTATTTTATGTTTTCATTTATCTATGATAAAATAAAGAAAAATGTCAAATTAGAAATTCTCTATTTAGTTAGAATATTGATATTTAAATTCATCCAATCTATCCTTAGCGTGTGCCAAAACTTGTTGACCGTTTTTTGTATAGACCAAAATTGCCAAGTAATTAGCACTACTGCCAAAGACTAAATAAAGTCTCCGATAATGACACCAAAAACTTGTTAATTGACCAAACCGTGCATACAAAGTTATGACTCTGCCACCAAAGGACTATTATCTAATCCTCGATAACGGCGCCAAAAACTTGTTGACAGATTTTGATGAAAATATGTGTTTGTCCTTTTTTATGGCGGATTCTTTAAAAATTGTGTGTTTGATGCAAAAAAAAATCCTTTGCAAGTACACGAGTCCTACAAGTAATAAGTGGATTTTTATTAAGTCTAGATCTCGTTCCACGAGGATTGATGATAAATCCACAAGACTAACTACCCAACTATTGAAGATCCTTACTATTTGAACTCAATTTTTAAGATGATTAGAGAATAAGAATAAAATAATGCTAAATGTTCACTAGTATACATAAAAAAATATTAATAAGAATGGAATTGAGTTCTTTGAGTGAGACAACAGGAAATAGACCAAGGAATAGTGGCCAAATTTCTCCATCATTTTGAATCATAGCTAAGCCATAAGTTGGAAAATGAATTTTCAAAAGATGCATTGTTGTATAGTTTGGATTTCTCCTTAACCATACCTTTCCACTAATTAGAGATTCATGTTCATTTATGACTCATGGATCCTAATTAGTTACTTAGATATAATCTTCTTTATAAGATTTAGGTATTTTTCCTTTCCCGATGCCACCCCAGATCTTAGAATCGAAGAATTATTATCCCCATAGACGAGGATATTTACAACCTTCTCAATTTAGATGGCACCTCATCCTTCAATACTGATGAAATTCTCCATCTCCTTGATTAGATCTTTGCTAATACGGGATCAGAATCCTTTCATCAGAAAGAGGAGAAACCTCTGAGTGATTAAATTGATACTTCATCAAACTATCCTCAAACTATGAGTAAGTTAGTGATCTATCTGAGTAATCTTTCAAAGTTCATTAGTTCCAAAGTATTAGACTACCATACCTGGCTTGCTCATGCCGCCAGGATTCTCATCTTTGTGTCACAGGAGGGCCTCCACAATCGGAAGCGAGATACGATCTTTGTTTGGAGTGCAACGATTACTAGTACTTGGAACAATTAAGGTTAAAAAATAATACCCGATAAAAAAAATTCAAGAATTCTAACTAAGGCGTTCTGCAATGCGGAAAATAACAATCATCAGTATTTATTCCCAGAGGAGCTGAGCCTTTCAAGCTTGGTTCACTCATATCAATGACTAACTGATCGGGAAAATTCACTAAAATTGTAAACGAATTGAAATAAATGAACTCCAAATTTTCCAAACTCCATTTTATTCAAAATAGTAATGAAAGAGAAAATTTTACAAGAAATTCCAGCTCGAAGTTGCACTACAGTTCATTACTCAACTCCAAAAAATCAAAAGAAAACTAACTAAAAACTACGCTCAAACTAAATCTACTAAAAGGCAAAAGATAAAAATAAAAAAATAAAGAAAAATAATATATAAAGATTCATTAACTACCTAGAAGTCTTGGAATTGTAGAAGCTACACATGAGTACCCTAGATGTCTATTTATAAAAACTTTCCAATGTTTTCCAGGCTGCATGGCGAGTTATGGATTCCCCGAATATTACGGCCCCAAATTGAGTGGCTTGTCGCGACATAGAAAATTATGTCGCGACAGAGCATTTAGTGTTTGTCGCTGGCTTTTGTCGTAGCATGCAGTTTTCTGTTGCGACCAGTTCTTTGAGCTTTTTCTTGGATTATGTCGTGACAGATTTTAACAATGTCATGACATAGTTTAATCTGTGATCCATTCTTGATCGCTGACATAAATTTTGCAACTAAGCTTCTCATGCGCTACGACTTTTACGGAAGCATCGCGACAAGCAATTTCACCTTCAGCACTTATACTTTGTCCGTTGTTCTTTCTATTTGTTCTTGCTTAACTTTATCGCGGCGAGTTTTCTTGCTTCTCGGCCGGAACTTCTTGGGTTACTCAAATCTACGTGCGATAGAGTTTTTGCACATCGCGGCAGGACTTTTCTTCTTTGGTCCTTAGCGATGGTTGAACTGTTTGTTGCAACATAGAAATCTTTGTTGCGACATAATTGACTTGGCTAATCTCAGTTCTCTTTCAATTTATGTTGAGACCGAATTTTCTTCTGTCGTGACATAATTCTATCACTTTGTAGCTTTTATTGTCACGACATAAAACTTCTTTGTCACGGCAGTTACGCGCTGATTCTTCATTATCTTAACATGAATTTCTTTGTCGCCATTCCTCTTGTATTGCTCTTCAACTTCTTGTCGCGACAGAGATTTCCTTGTTGCGGCAGAGTTCACCTCAACCTCATGTTTTGTTTGTCACGATAGAAATAATCTTTGTCGCGAAAAAGTCCTGTTGCTCTTTGTTGCGAACTTTGAATGTTATGTCGCAACATAGTTTTCTTTGTTGTGACAGAAATTCTTGCTTGAGCTAGTCCCATTTTGAAATTTTGTCACAACATAAAAACACTTGTCCCAACTGACTTGTGTTTATACCCTGCCATTTTCTGTCACAACAGAGTTCAGCTTTTAATCTTCAGCCTTTTATGTTGCGATAGAGTAAAGTTATGAGCAAAGTTCCACTTACCATTTGCCTTTCTTAATGTTCAAGCCCAGAGTAAAATTATCGCAATAGTCTTCAACTTCACACTCTTAACTTGACAATGTCGCGACAAAAAAAACTCTTTAATCGCGACAAAGTTTCTTCTTCCTCCTTGATTTTAACCTAGACTTTGTTGCGACATATTCTGCTTTATTCTCCTTGAGATTATGTCGCGACACACAAAGTGATTCATGACAGAGAATCCTGCATTTCTTATTTTTCTTATTTTCTTATTGGAAGTATCTATTTTTAATAAAAACATAAAACAAAGGGTGATGAAATTTCCATTTTAGCATTAAAAATATATATCAAGTTGCTAAAAATATGTCGGAAAAATGGATTAAAATAAATGAGTTTAGGACTCATCGCGGGTCTCACGTCTAGTTAACTACCTTAGTAAATCTGTATCAACTCCTAATCAACTTATGATCAGTTTATAAGATCCATTTCTTGATGACATGTGCTAGTAATATGCGGATTAACAATGTTCAGTCGTTAATCCCATGACTAAGGATAATTTAGATACTAACATAATTGCATATAATAGGAATCTTATTATCATGATCTCATCATGATTTCCTTCTATCAAATATTTTATATGTATCATGGACTTCATTAATTTGATTAAAGATTTATCAATTCAACGTATGAATATCAAATTAATGAAGATGCCTGTCATATTAAATATTATGTAATACGTATAATAAGTGCTAAGGGTGATTGCCTTTAGAGCACTTCTCTAACAATTTTTAGTTCTGGTTTCATAGGTGTAGCTTCGTGGAACCTATCTTTGATAAAGAATGTGTATTTTGAAACTATTACTTGAAACCTTACGATCATCTTGTTATGGTCTTCTTAGCAACAAATGACATGCATCCATTTGAGCAACATCACACCGATTTCATCCTTGTAGTTTTCCTTGTAATGGAAACCAGCTTTCTTTGTAACTTTTAAACCATTGCCCTTAAAACCATTGAATCTTGTAAGGTTGAGGTGAGGCTCGATCTTCAAATTCAACTTAGTTACCATCTCTTTAGCCACATTAGTATAGTTTCCACTATCAATGATCATATTACACATTTTTTTATGACTAGTGCATTTTGTTTGAAAAATGTTATCTCGCAGCCATGCCTCTTTATTCTCTTGAATCACATTGAGGCTCCTCATAATCACCAAAGCTTCTCCTTCATCTGCATATTCAGTAAAAAATTCTTCAATTTCCCCATCTTCTTGGTTCACTTCTTCCTTTTATTCTTGATCCCACATCCTCTCTGATGGTCACTACCCATCGGTTGGGACAATCAGAAGCAATGTTGATACTGACCCTTTAGAGGACTAGCCCTAGGAACCCTTGAATTTAATGGAAAAGAATTGCTCCCAACGTCAAGAACAGATTTTGGAGATTTGATTAGAACCAAAAGGAAACTAAGTCCTTAAAACCCTAATCTTGAGACACCACAAGGTTGATCACTCCCATAATAAGTTTGATTTCCATGTATTCAATCAAGAACAAAAAGAAACAAAATTAAAGCTTTTTGAATAAACTTTCATGGAACATAAATTGTATTTTCTCGAAATGGTGACTGCTTCTTATAGTTAAAAAGGCCCCAAAAAAACCCTAAAAATCTAAAAACGAATTTGGACCAATTAAATAAAAGGCCCCAAAACTAATAAAATCAAATTATTACTTAACCCGTACCACTTTTTAGGTCTTCAAATCTATCCTTCCACGACAAAATGAAGTAACCATGCTTAGCGAAGCTATAAAACCTTGAATTTTGTTTGGAATCATCTAATGACCTCTTGTCTTGCTTGTAAGATGAGCCTTGTAAGCTTCATGATCTTGTTGTCCTCGCGAGGTCATTGGACCTCAATTCATGAGATCTTGTGAATATTTAGTCTCATAAACTTGATCAGCTTGGTCCACATCTCTATTATTCCTCCCCCTCCCTTGAAAGTATTCACCCTCGAATCACCTACATCAAACAAAGAGAAATTAAGCGACATTGAAGTTGCAAACATTACCCATAATTTCTTAACAAATCTAGCTTATAGGCGTTATCATTGATTCGCTCCAAGATTGGAAAGGTCCATCTCCTCTAGGTTGTAGTTTTGATTTTCTTTGTGTTGGAAATCTCTCATTCACCATCTGCACCCATGCCCAATCTCGGGTAGGAGACCTTGGCTTCCGTGTTGGCACAGCAGCATATTATTCATTTCTCCTTTGATATTGCTTTGAACTGCCTCTGAACAAAATTTGCCTTTTCCTTACCATGAATTAGCATGCTCATTAGTAGCGAAAGTAAAATGTCCATAGGTGTTAGTGAATTAATGGCATATACAACTTCAAAGGAAAATAAAGAAAGTATGAATAGTCACAATATATGCAAACTCAATATGTGGCAAACACTTCTCCCATTGCCTTAAATTCTTTTGAATGATACCATGTAATAAGTTATTAAGTGATCTATTAACTACTTCAGTTTGACCATTCGTTTGAGGGTGTGCAACAATAGAAAATACTTGAGTTTTGTTCATATTTTTATTCCATAAAGTGTGCCAAAAATGACTAAGAACTTAAGCATCTCCATCATTAATAATTGTCTGAGAAATCCATCTGAATGAACTACTTCTTTAAAGAACAAATCAACAATATGTGTTGTGTTATTGGTTTTAGAACATGTAATGAAATAAGCCATTTTGCTAAACCTATTGACAAAAAAAAAAAAAGATGTTCTTACCATTTTGAGACCTTGGTAGCCTTAAAACAAAGTCCAAAGATATATCAGCCCAAGGTTGTTCAAGCACAGGTAAAGGAGTATACAAGCCATGAGGTTTAACTCAGGACTTGCTTGCCACCATATAATACATAGCACCTGGAAGACTGACACATCATGTTTCATGTTAGGCCAATAAAAATGCTCATTTAACATGCCTAAAGTCTTATGAACACCAAAGTGTCTCATCAAACCACCTACATGACTTTCCAAAGTAGCTCGAATCCTTTTTCCTAAGCATGTTAGACATGTGCAGAATACCACCAAACAATATTTTTGCAATGGAAAGTGCTCAAGATGCTTGGGTTATTTAGGGTACACCAATGAGTTAGGAGATAAGGAAATCTAGAAATAAAGAAAATCTCAAGAACCTAAGAAACACATGAGGAGTATAGATGATCTTTCATTAAAAATTAGTTCCATACATGACTTTGATGAGGTTCGTAAGTATCTAATCCAGAGATAGCAGAAAATACATAGGAAAAATGATAAATAATTGAGATCTAGTCCTATGCATACACCTACTAACCATACTCAAAGCCATGTTTTCCCTTTCCAAGTTTCTCGGGCAACTGAAACAACATGGGTTGCACATCCTACACTATAGCCACGCTCTAGAACACACTTCGTTCATCGAGTGGATTTGAGAAGCAGGGTAAACGGAGATCTTGGCGGCTTGAACTCATTATGATCTACCAGGGGATCAGAATAGGGTTCAAGTATGCTTATGACTTGAGGGACTTGTCGAAGGAGCATCCTCCAACATCCTTCAGTGTAACGCATGATGATTTGGGCCAAATATGAGCCAAAGGGGGTGCATTTGTACCTCTTAGCAAAGAGAAATTCACCTAAGGGTTCTTTGGGTGGTGCGAGACCGTGGAAGGGATGAGAAGGCTAGGATTTCTACCATGATGGGATGGGATATGGAAAAGAACCTCAAAGGTCTGGGCCTCCCCCATGCATGAACAACCAACATAGATCCAAATTGGTAGGGTTGTGGGAGAAAAATGGGTTTTGGAAAGAGGGAAATATCATGGAGAGGGGCGGCTAGGTAGGGGCCTCCCATTGGAATGAGTTTCGGCAGGAGCCCTAGGCGAGCTGAATATATAGAAAATAAGGTGATTGTTCGTATTCGCTGTAGGTCTTGCACTCACTCACTTTTTCGAGTGCGAGATTTCCTTCTTTTTCTGCCCTAAGTTTGAATTTCTTGTTGTTTTGAATTTTTAGCATGCTAATGATCAAATTGACAGTCCTAGTAGATATACAATGAAAATTAGGACTTAGAAAAACTTGGAATGCTGATCAATTTTGATGAATTGCCCCATAAATCAAGAATCCCCAATTTTGGATTTTTTTATAAAATCTCATACTCACTTTGGTGAGTGTGAGATTGAAAATAATGTTTATTGCTATTTTGGATTCTTTGTTGTCGAGTCACTCTGGTTTGATTTAGGCACTTGCTAGCATCCCAGGGTCTCTTGTGCCCGGTTGGACATCCTCCTTTGTCTTGCTTAAGATTTTCCTATTCACCTTGCAAAACAAGGAGAAAAAGAAGAGTAAATCAATCCTTTATTGAATTCAAACAAAACTAACTACTAACTTGACATAAAACATAACTTGACCTAAAACATACATAAACAAAACTAACAAGCCTTGATAAGAATGAAATAAGTGCAGAAAAGAAAAAGAAAAAGAAAAGGGCAAATTTTGGTGGACTAAATGGCTTTTTAAGCCAGGTCCACCCCTTCCCTTATTGTTGGATCAAGTGATAGGAGGGTTGGGGGGTCTCCTTCCTAAAGTGCTTCTGGTTGCTCATAGAACTCCTCTAGCTTGTTGTTCATGGAGTCATCCACATGGTCTTGCACCATGGTGTCAACAAGTAGGCATCTCCCGAATCATCCTCTTCTTTGCCTAGGCTTGGCTTCTTCATTGTGTTGAAGATGCTTAGCTCTAGGTTCATATCCCCAAAGATGATGTGCATGCAACCATTCCCATAATTAATGAGAGCATTGGTAGTAGCAAGGAATGGTTTACCTAAAATGATTGGAACTTGGTTTGGTCCCTTTGTTGCTGCTTCGGTGTCTATCACAACAAAGTCAACTGGAAAGTTGAAGTTGTTGACATGCACCAATAAAACTTCAACTATCCCCCCTAGGGATCTTCACTGATCTATCAACCAATGAGAGGGTGATGTTGGTCGGTTTTAGCTCTCCCAACCCTAGTAGCTAGTAGAAAGAGTAAGGTAAGAGAGTCACACTAGCTCCTAAGTGTAACAATGCTTGCTCAATGTGTGAATCTCCTATCTTGATTGAAATTGTGAGGCACCTTGGATCTCTATACTTCACCAATGTCTTGTTTTCAATGATGGAATTCACTTTGCTTGGTGATGAATGCCTTTTGTTAATATTGATCCTGCTTTTCACTATGCACAAATCCTTGAGAAGCTTTGCATAATGTGGAACTTGTTTGATCATATCTAGTAAAGGAATATTCACCTTAACTTGCTTTAGTATCTTAAAGATTTTGGGAAAGTAACTTGCCTTCTTTTTACCTTTAAATTCATTTGGAATAGAAAGGGTGGTATGCCATGCTTCCTTCTTTGATGATAACCTTTTCAAGTTGCTTCTCTGCCTTCTTTAATGCTAAAAGGATTATGATCTTCCACTTCCCCACTTCCCCACGTGCTTCACGTCGATTCCTTCTAGGTTGGGCATCATTTTGTTTTGTTCCAATTTTCCTTGTATTGCTTTCAACCTTCGCTACCACGATGCGGAGTCTCGAATCGTTCATAGTTATTCATGGCCAGACCCGAAGGAATATGATTTCAACTCCTTGCCATGATGAAACACAGAACTTGAAGAGTTGGGTTCTGCTTAAACAAACACAGACAAAGCTCACAATATCCGATGATCACAGAACTAGGCGGCACGGTGGGATAGAACAAATTCACGGCTTTGAAGATAAAGCAGCACACCTTGAATGGGAATTTGGGTTTTAGCTCAAGTCTTAAGGAATCCATCAGAGATAGAAACTAAGAGAGACAATCACAAGATTGAGTTTGAAATTTGATTAATGATCGATAATCAAAGATCGTACACATTAAATCACACCATGCCCTTATAGCAGAACATCCCTCAAAAAATATGAAAAGACATAAATAGAGTTCTAAGAAAGCACATACATCAAAATAAATCATAATTTAAACTAGTTTGACTACTAAAGATAATGATATGACCAGATTCAATGTCTTTAATTAACTACACGGTTAATAGAAACATTAAAATAAATAGTGGTATGGTAAAAAACTAAGTTTTGGGTCTTGAGTACTTCATGAAACATCAACCCAAAATTAGACTCCATTGGACTCTTATTGACTGAATTCACATTAGGCTTGGGTTGCTCAAGTGCATCACGACATTACTTGGAATATGTGGATTTATGGTGCCTGCATAGTCAACCTTGATTACTTTCATTTGATTCTATGCTTGGACTTATGGAAAAGTTCATTTCAGGTTACTTCATGACATTTATGCTATAAATTAAACTGTTTATGATAGTCTTGATTGCTTTGCAGAATGTATGCCTATCCTTCTGTTTATGATAGTTCAAAAAACTGTTTATGTTGTTTATGCTACAAGTTACTTGAGCTTTGGATGAAAATGGCCCATCTCTTACAAAAATTATTCATTTTAGCCTTTTCTCTAGACTACTATTCAATATAGCCTCTTTTATGTCATGACTTATGAGAGAGATGTTTCAATTTTTTAAAAATCTAAGTTAGAAGCGTGGTAAGTATATGACTGTTTTGACTAATTTGATTACAATTGATTTTATTTGGAATTAAAGTCATAGTTACTAACTAGACTTTTTGAAAATATCGGATTTATTTTCAAAAATTAATTATTTTACTTTAAAACCATGGGGTGTGGGACTTGATTGAACCAAAAAGTCATTTTATCTTTTTACCAAAAATAAACCAATTTTCAACACACACGAGAAGCCACCCTGTCCACTGAAATAAACCAATGGCTTGAGTTTGTTTTAATAATGACTTGTGATGCAGTTTGTTAAGTGGCAAAATGTTACTTATTTATGCACATTAAAGTGTATGTGAGCGTAGTAAATACTAAACTCAATTCTATAAACTCGAGTTTTAAGAAAGTTAATTTTAACATATCTTAAGTTTGACCTAATATTTTTTTTATAATTTAAATATTTAATCCTCATTTGATTGAAAGTACATAATGGGGCATGAGACCGCATATAGGAAGGGTGAAAGCTTTTAAGATAGTTGGTTATTTAACTGTGCATGTGTTTGAAAATCCTTTTAAGATGAACAACATTTTAAGATTATTATATTTCTTTTTTAAAAATGAGATTGGTAATTCCAAAATGGCATTTTTAAGAAGACTCAACCCGAATTGGGGTTTCTCTAATAATTTTATGGATGTTTATAAAATACTAAATGCATATATGTCATAATGCATCCACCAGTAACCTTGTAAGGATATATATATATATATATATATATATATATATATATATATATATATATATATATATATATTTATTTATTTATTTTTAAAAATGGTCTTAATTGTGAACCTTTCCATTGTAATTTTCTCATGTTTCTTAATTTTTTGGGCTTGATATAGTTTTATAGTTACTTAATTGTAAATTATTCTTATCCAGTTACAAATTTAAACTATAAAATATCAAATTTAAACTTGATTAATAATTACCATAATTAAGATTAGTCAACTCAATCAATCATGAACTTTAAGTGAAAGACATGTTTAAGACTCTGAAAGAAATTTTGAAAAGTTAAAAATAGAGAAATTGAGAGAAATGATGGAACAATAATGGGGAATTAGGATTTTGAAGGTGGGGCAGAGTTGAAGAACATGCCAATATGATTACTTTTTTGGGAAGTTATATACCAAACCACTTTTTTATTTGTCAACATTCACCTAATTCCAAATATTTAATTTTCTCACCCACCTACCTAAATCCATTAGGTCTAAAAAGCCTTTAGCCTAGTTCGTCCTCGTTATAGATATATTATGAAGAGCTAAAAAAGGGTTGACAGTCATGTGATTACCACTTATTCATAATATTTTGTCAAAATCAGATTGAATATTAAACTGGTTGAATTGGTTATTGAATTGAAGAGACACTCGTATTAATTCCAATTTATGAAATTATATAGTGTAATTTCAAGAGTCGTTTAAATATAAATTATTATATTTTTTTTTTTTTTTTTTTTTTTTTTTTTTTTTTTTTTTTTTTTTATATTTTGTAACTAATATGAAGATTGTGGAATCATTTTAAAGATTTATTTTAGAATAAAGGTATGAAGGCTTATTTATTATTTATTTGATTTTATATTTTATATAAGTGTTTTTTATAATGTTAGATGTTTAAAAGAACTTATAAAAAATAATTTATTACTTTTATAAAAACTCACTTTATCTTATTTTAATAAATTTTACGTAAAATTTTATTAAAAAAAACATATACAAATACCTAAAATAAGTTATTTTAATGATAAAACAGTACTTTTGAAAAATAATAATAAAAATAACAAGGTGGGCCTAGCAGATCTTGTTAGATTTAAAAAGATGGCATGTGATGTTATTATGTCGGCCAACCGTGCTAACCCAAATGACCCATTAAAATAATAATTTTAATGTTTTACTTTTCCTATGTCTAATGTTTATAATATCTATCTTAACAACAAGAGACATCTATATTGAGGGTGTACAGGTGAATCAATAGTTACTTTTTTTTTTTTTATGTGGATAAGACCTAACTCAAGAAATTTTTAAGAAATTTTTAAAGAATATAATACTTTAATATAATATAAAGTGAATAGAAATCAAAATAAATAAATAGTTACTTTTTCATTTTTCATGTTATATACCTATATTAATCCTCCCATCAATTATATAATAACTAGGTTAAAGGATAAATAAATAAGTCATTAATATTTTTATATCAAATATCTATAATACATTTCTTAACAACTATATAATAACTATCATCATACATATATGTAAAATGGTTGGGTCTTTTTTAACTTAACCAGAGATTTTGAGTTCGAGTCATAAGAATATAATCGTGTTATATGGTAGACTTTATCATCGTGGTCTGGTATGACTTAAAAGGTGTTTTTCATGTGTGTACGGATCCACTCAAAATACCTTATGACTTGACAAAAAAACAATAACTATATAATAACTAGTTTTAGGGGTAAATAAGTTAACGACTCACCAATGATTTTCTATAAGTATATATAATTTTCATTGTTTATCGTACGGTTATCTATTCTCCCTTTTCACATTGTTTATTAAGTCTTTCTAATCTCTCTTTCTCCAATTCTCTAAGTTCAAATTATTTACAATTGTTAAAATTCAAGGTTGTATGTTATTTGCTCTCCACAAGTGCTCATCAATTACAAGTTATTTTGTGTTAAAACATTTCCTAAATTCTAGAAGTTTTGGTTATCACACGGTTAAGGTATATTTATATTTAGTTATTTCATTTATTTTTTGAATTTTATATTTTCATGTAATTATTCTCATGCTTTACTAATTTTCCCTCTAAAGTAAAAAATGAATCCCCATTAGCTAGATGTTAAATCAAGAAGTTAATTTTTTTTACCATATCTTCAACAAAGAAACAAATTGGTTTTGTTTGTTTTATATCCTTACATTTTTTTTATTCGAATGAGGGCTGCAATGAAAAAAAAAAAAAAACCATCATGCTAATTTCTTTTCAAAATCCCTACGTGGCCATTTAGGTCCACTGCTATATATATATATATATATATATATATATATATATATTTTATATTTTTAATTATATGTTAAATTTTTCTATTGTTTACATAATTTTTCAAAAAAAATTTACCTATTTTCTACATTTCTTTCGAAATTTGTTTTCATTATTTTTCATTATTTTTCCTATTTTATAAATTTTCAAAAAAATGGCTATTTTTACATAATTTTCAAGTTGTTTTATATTTTTTCATTATTTTCAAATTATATCTATGTTTTTGAATTACCTTTTTACATCATTTTAGAAATTGTTTTCTATTTTCAAATTTTTCCTTTTTTTACATAAAATTTCAAAAAAATTTACCTATTTTATATAATTTTCGGAGTAAAATGGGGGAGAGGCTTTTGAACGTGTATTTGGGATTACATTTATGGTTACGAGTATTTGAATTGAATATAAATATCAATGTAAAAATTTTAAATTAATGGATATAAGCACTAGGTGTGTATAGAACAAGGGCCCTTGTTCAAGTTAGCTGCTTTGCTTGGGAAGGTTACTTAGAGTAATAATATTTTGACTCAGGATCAGCTCAGAAACAGATGGCGGAAGATGTCTGTTAGTACTAAATTAGAAGAAACAAGTGAACATTACTATTGCACTGTTCAAAAGTTCACATTTGTGGCAGCTGATTTTTGCCTTTTTTTGATGTACAATAGGTGATGCACTCCTTGGTGAAAGGGTTACTATTGAGTCGGGATGCTCTTTTATTGGTAGAAAGGCTAAAAGTTGACAATCTTCGTATATATAGTTATTTGAATCGCCTGAGTGGTATCGGAATCTCGATCGTTAATGCTTGAGACCTAGTGAAGGCTAAGGGTATATGGAGCAATAGGAATCAAACTGAGTTCAATGTCGTGCCCCATGTTAGTTTTATGCCCCCTCTGTGTATTGCTCCACCACTGTTGATCCCTCACCTTAGTATGGGTTTTCGTTCTTTTTGGTCCCATACAAATTATAACACCTAGTGTTAATGGAAGGAACAAAAAACTAAAAATAATCTTGTGAGTTAAATTTAAACGTGTTTAAGAATTAAATCTACCTTAAGGTTAGTTGTGCTTAATTGTGTAAAATTTGGTTATAATTACTTATGATAAACTAGTAACTAAATGTAATAACATCTTGGGTTGATTTATGAATAAGAAGATTTCAAGAACCATGTAGCAAGTTGTCAAGTTCAAATACTAAACAATATGAGGACCAAATTGCAAAAATAGGGAAAAGAAGATAGGTAGCTACCCTAAAGCATGCCACCTCAGGAAATTATCACTCAAGCTTGTTAATAAGGTTATATAAGGTTATTAGGTTGGTTCTCAGTCCATTCTCTACAACCTTTTCAGCCTAGAGAGAGAAGTTAGGGAGAGAGAAAGGATCTTGAAAAAGAAGAAGGTATGTGATCTTGGTAGTTTTTAATTCCTACTGATTAGTTGATGCTATTTAATGATAAATCTTAGGTTAAATGAAATAAAATAAGATTAAATGAAATAAAAAGTCAGCTTAAGCTGTCTTTAATTAATTCTAATAATATAATAAAGCTAATAGATTAAGTTATTTGGTTAAGCTAGTTATATAAGAAATCGGCTAAATAGGTTATGGAAGTTGTTGAGTTTGAAGCGGTTTAGTGATTATGAGACTAATTGAGGTTATGTTCTTAAAACTAATCAATGGGTTGAGTTTAAGTAGAATTAAAGTGGTTATTTAGCTAGCTAATTGAAGAAAATAATTGTATCATTGGAAGGGGGTTAAACTAGTTCTAACTATGGGAGAGTCTACATGAATGAAAGTTAAAGAATTGAGAGTGGAGTTGTAGAACCAAATGATTAAGGGTTGTAGTAACTACAATATCTCTTGACTTTAATTATGTGATTTTGTGTAAATGAACCTAAATTAGATTGTTCTATTTCAGTTCCTTGATTTAGCTAAGGGATTTTCTACATAGAGGACTTTCAAGGGCTAAAACAAAGTGCGGTAGGGAATTTTATACCATTCTAGTACCTATCTATGTTGTCTTTGCATGAAATATATGTTTCAATTTCTATGCTTGACATGTATTTGGTAAAAATGCACTATATTTTTGTTGCCTTATTGCCTTGGTTTGAGTGATTTGAACATTGTAATAAGATGGAATTCTTGGCGGGAGACTCCTAACTTCTATGATGGACATGGGCTATAATGTGGTCAGTTTACAAGATTGGTTGACAATGGAACACAATGATAAAACATGGTTACTATCGGGTAATATTTTGAGATATGCAGATCATCACATGTTACTTGTTTATGTGGGACCGTGGGTCCTTGGGTGAAAGTCCCTAAATCCCTCGAGGAAGACACCCTAGTATGGGTGTAGTATGAGGTTGGTCCTGCCCCTGGGTGCTAGTCCCTAAAGACACGAGGTTGGTCCTACCCTTGGGCTGTAGTCCCTAAAGACACGGGGTTGGCACTGTCCTTGAGTTGTAGTCCCTAAAGATATGGGGTTTGCTACCCTTGGGTATGAGTCCCAAAAAGTAATTGCAGACGTACAAGTATTTTTGGAGCATCGATGAATAATATCTCCGATGGTGCAGATATGACAATTTATCATATGAGGGAGACTTGAGAGAAACAGAGATGAAATTCTTTGTAATATGCATGCATATCAATTGTTATTGTGTATTTATTAAATGATTAATCATGTTGATCATGCATCATGTCATATATTTAATTCATGTTATGCATAGTATGCCTATAAAGTTTCCTACAGAGTTGTGAACTCACCCTATTCCTCCCAACATTTTAGATGCTAGAGAGAAGGTGTGACAAGGGTGGCTAAGTGAGCTTTTGTATGCTATAGATTGATGTTTTTTTTTTATGAGATCATTTTGAGGCTTATGCCTTGTATGATAGTCATTTTGGAAGAAAGCTGTAATTAACACTCATTTTGTACCCTTGTTGGTATGGGCTATCCATAGTAAGACTTTGTATACTAAAAGACTATTTTTTGTGTAATATAATGTTTACAAGGTTCTCATAAGTTTATGAATGTGATTATATACGTGTTTATCATAGGTTCTCATTCTATGGTATGCCGCCTTACTAAACCTGACAATGGTTTCCTTACTTTGTGGATAATAAAAGTTCAATAATTGAAAAAAAAATTGGGGTGTGACACGAATGTTTGTCAAATTGGCATTGCAATCCCATGTGACACAACAAGGATGTTATGTCTGTACATGTGGGGTGTTTGTCACATTCCACATTAGATAGGAGATAAAGTTTTTGGGACTATATATGTATGAGCCCCTCTGAACCTAGTAAACGCGTTTTAAAGTCGTAAGGGCCCCTTTGACCTTAAGCTTATAATATCTATACGATTGAGTTGGATCGTTACAAAAGACATTTTTCCTTTTTTTTCATTTGTTTTTTTCAGTCTCAAAAATTCTATTTTTCGAACACCATACTAGAGAGGCATGCAGGCATATTTGCGGAGGATTTTTCATTTGTGAAATCGAAGTGAGGTAATAGAATTTTATTTTTTAATTTTTAAATTCATAAATACATATGTAAAGATAAAGGGTAATTATTGTTAGGTTTAAGATTGTCAACATCTTCGTCTCTAATGTTTTACAAGAAGATAGCCACTTTAGAGATCAATATTCATAAAGATTTGATGTTTTAAACATGAAGTCCTTGTAAGAACTAGGATGTAGTTCGGATTAAGGTAGCTTTACAACAAAGGAACGTGCTGAGTCTTAGAGTCGGACTACGGTTCAGAGCTTTCGTGGAAGCAAGTTGGAGTTTGGAACCTTGGAGCGAGGCGTAGGAGAAAGATATCGATAGGCTGGTTCCTACATTAAGTAAATAACGATCAAGTCGAGAGGATCTGATCTTTGAAGCTATCAAACTATAATTGAAAACATATCGGGTTTTTCTAAATCTAAAGAGAATACTTGGTACAAGTCTCCATATTCCTTAGGATATGGCTTAAAAGGAAAGTTAAAAAAATAAAAGGTAATGTGTAGAGTCATATTAAAATAATGATTCAACGCTATATATCAAAACTTTCAAGACTTCAAGGGTGTAGAACTTGCTCATCATGAATTTCAAGAGCAGAACTTGAAGAAGAATAAATGAAATATGGACTTGTTGAAGAGTGCAAAGTGCATATACTCGATTGAGGTATTGCATGTTAAAGGCCTTTTACCTTGTGTGAAGGATGATGTTTCATTTTTCTTCATCTTATCAATGTTATGTAGTGTCTTGTGGGATACTGGCAGGAGAGAAATGATTGAGTTATTCTGAATTCCAGTATATGTGAGTTATTGGGTTAAGAAAAGGTCATGGGTAGAGAGAGACATCTGACATAATACTAATTGTAACATTGAATTCGATCAATGGAAATCCATACATTTAAACACAACCCCGCGGACGTAAGTAGTTGCCAGATTGCATAAAAATAGTGTGAACTTTATCTTTATTACATATGTTCTTCACACACTTTGTCCTAAAAGAGGATTTGGACTCACTGCTAAAGGTTAAACTGCAGCGTATTAAGACTGAAACTATGTCAGATCACACAGTTATATCTGTAAATTATCTTTTCTTAAATTTTGTGTCAAACACCGAACATATTAAAAGGTATCCCTTTTTTTCATATATTAATATTAACATATTTTAGAACCCAATCTCGAAACATTGCATATTTTGCTACTATTTCTTCCGTTTCCTTTCTTACAGCCCAAGTTGATTACCTGGTACCGATTTTGTTTTCATGTACATTCCATAATCTTTTCCTCACCCAGTATTATAAAAATATTATTAACATCTTTAGGAAAACTAATTTTGTGAGATTAAAAATTATTATGTGAAAACATCACACAAAAAAGAACATTCATATTGAATCATCAAGAATCAAAATACTGGATTTGTGGAAGCGTACCAGAATCCATAACAAAATATTGAAATATTTGAATATGAGTCTGAGGCTTTATAATCTTCCAGATCTACACTAGTTTTCTGTCTAATATTTATCTCTGACAATGGGAATAAGAAGAATTAAAAATCATAGTGTGATGCGAGGACCGCGGCCACTGTTATAAACAATCGTGTTTGTTTATGAACAGTCATGTTTGTTCGTAAACAATCGCTTGTTTATGAATAGTCACGTATGTTCGTAATTTCTATTTTAACCCATCATAAAAATAGAAATTACGTTTGTCTTTACACATTAATGCCCACACTTTATAATATATTAATTAAGGCCTCAAAACTTAAATTAATCACTTTAATTAGCCTAACTTTAGTTGATAGCCTATAATTCACATTTATTTAATATATCGTAGTATATTTGATTTTCTTTCAGCCAATCTCCCACTTTGGCTATATATGTAACTTTAAGCATGAATTATACTTTATGAGCTCATGATTTGCTATCAAAACTTTATATATTTTAACAATTTTGTCCATTAACCACACCAATATAGAACCAAAGCGATCATCATTACATATTTCGTAACTAGACCCATCAATGATCACATATATCAATGCAACTAATGACAAAGATGAAGTGTGGATGTGTAGCATGGAAATTTCATGCAATGTGATCTGAACATGCTTATTTCAGCGGTCACTCATCTTCTATGACCATAGTGAGATCAAACCATACAAAATCAGAGTGAATGAAAACTAAATACTTTACTATAGTAAATAACCTTAAAATCCATAATATCCATAACAAATGTATCTATAAATAAAGCATCCAAAATACAAACTCCCACTAAAACGACATATCCTGAAGAGAAACCCGCATAGGCGGTGTGTCATGAAAGACATAGGTGGTAATCCCGTAGTCGATGGATCTGCGATCATGGAGTTTGTCCCAATGTGCTTAATAGATGTAAGTCCACTATAGACCCTTTCTTTGACAACTAGAATTTGATGTCTATAGGGTGCACGACCGTCGAACTCACATTGTTGTTGGAATCTGATCTTGTTGATTTATTGTCACAAAATAACTTAAGTGGTCTTTGATATCCAAAATCGCGACCCCGTGACAAAATTTACCGCAACCATATTCCATGATTATGTGGATGCCTCTTACCCAACAAGCTACAAACTTAGGCGCCATGGGGAAGAAGCTCTGATAATTTATTAACACTCTTCTAGACATAAATCTACACTTAAGTAAGTTGATATAGCCTGAAGTAGATTTCATGCTATCTCGACATCTAGGAAAATCGAAGTTAGAATATCCAATGATCTCTAACTGATATGACTTTCGATAAGTGAACATGTAGTCTTTTGTCCTCTGTAAGTGTAAGACTAGAAATTCAATTTGCTGGAAAAATGGCATATCATTAATTTCGGTTCTGAAAATTGTAATTTCGGTTAAAGATTCGTAATTTATTCTCTAGATCTCGGATGACCAGCGAACTTCACCGTTGGAATCGTCTCGCGAAATCTAAGCTAGCACATAAAATTTCGTTGGTCGAACCGATTAGGCATTTACGTTTTCGAGGCATCGCGTTTGGGTCTTGAAGTAAAGCGATTTACCGATCACGATAGAAAGTCACATATAACATGTACTCATGTGTCATAAGTGGCATGAGTAGAGAAATGATAAAAATGGATGGCCGAGACGGTGCCGAATGTCAAAACTGGGAAAAGAAGAATATAATGGTCATTTTAGAAATTGTTTAAATGAGGATAATGCCAAAAATGAACAGTGTTGTCTCTTGAGGGGAAAGGCGATCTTTTGGAGCGAGAGAGGCGGGAGCAGCGGTGGGTTGTTTTGAGTTTTTTAGAGGGGGAGAGACTTCTCTAGAATGTGCACGGTCGGCCAGTCGCGATGCCTTGGGACCTGAAGAGGCTGCTGGAGGGACCCGCATGGAAGTAGGTTGAGTTTCTCAAACTCGAGAGGTAGAGTTCTCCCTACTTGAGTTTTATTCACTCTTTAAGTACTTCTGAATGTTTAGTAGAATGGTAGTGAAGTCGTTTGATCGATCCACGGCAGAGGCAAGATTGATATGAATTTTGAAACCCAGGTAGCGATGTGGCGCCGCGTTTAGTTTGGGGTGTCAAATTATTAACTGCATAATAAATCATGTATTGATTGGAATGGTAGGAAATGTCCGGAAATGCGGGTTCCGCAAAGGTGAGCGGAGTGATTGTGATTTTTCGAATAGTAATCGAGGGTTTCACTATCTCTAAGAATATTGTTCACGAAATAATTTTTTGTGAAATAATGTGTTCGGTCTATTATCTGCCACTGTCAGAGCCTGATTATTAGCCCAAGTGAGCTAATTTTGATGTTTGAAATGATAATTACATGACATGATTGTGTGATTGATATTATGTGGATGTGCATGTTTACATATTTGCATGACAGACCGTATTGAATCGACATACATGCATTCCATATAATCGAACACCCTAGACTATAGGAGCGAGCGACAGACGTAGTTTTGTGGTAAATTGTCTATTTGCCTAAAAAATATTAATATCGGAGGGTAGTCCAAATTAAAACATCAACTGTTTAGACGCCAATGGATACTACCTAGAGGGTAGTCCACAACAAATAATATATCAATTCAGCTCTGGAGACGCCCAATTGATATATCGGGAGGGCTGTCCACTAACAAACAATAATTTTCATAATGAGTTTAAAGCAGTGTGAGAGTTTCAAGAGGACCCTGATCTGGTTTGAATGCAGAGATCAGCAGGATCATAGTTTGGTCGAAATGTATGCTGATTTGGATCAACTAATTTAGGCAGAGGTTCACTAGCAGCATTCCATCACTGAGCGTGCGAGGGACAATTTCAGCCCTGGGGTGGATCAAGATTAGGAAGAAAGCCTGTCAGGGCTGTTGATGACATATGCCAGTATTGAAATGCCCATTCTTATATATGTATTGTATAAGAGTGAAAATATTGTAACTCTTTGCAACTATTTACATAGTTGATTTATGTTAGTATGTACATGAAATATCATTTGTGGTCTGTGGCCGTATTACTCATGTGGATCGATTATATTGGATATATTTGCACCTGCTCGGGGACAGTATATGCAGGCTTCGTATTTTGGGTAGAGCCCCATAAAGGAGACTATGCCCGATTGTGGAGAAATGCCTGGTCACTCGTACATCGAGTGTTTCAGCGTGTTGGACGGTAGTCAAATCTGAATTCTGGCTCGGGGGCGCTAACGTAGTACTCTATGACTCGCTTGCTGCTATCCAATGATCCTTTCCAGATTGCTTAAGATTCGCCCAAAGATGTGCCAATAATGTACGCAATATCCGAACGTTGCATGATGGTTTGTTATTAAGCATCGACTTATTGCCGACGATATAATTCCATTGCATCTCATGAATCTCAAAAATTCATTCTGGGGCATTGATTGGAGACTAAATTGCCTCCCTTACCATTGGGTGTCACCTGGTTTGCAATCATGCATGCCAAACATTTTAAGAATTTTCTCAATATAACTCTTTTGTGATAAACCAAGTATACCACGAGAGCGATCCCGGTGTATCTGTATACCTAACACAAAAGAAGCATCACCAAGATCTTTCATCTCAAATTTCTTTGATGTAAATCTCGTTTCATGCAACATGCCCATCGTTGGTCTAAGCAATATGTCATCAACATATAAACCAAGTAAATATGCTTACCCTGACAACTTATGGTATATACAATCATCAACCATATTCATCTCAAAACCAGACGAAATGATAACTTGATGAAACTTGTAATACCAGTGACGAGAAGCTTGCTTAAGCCCATAGATGGATTTCTTTAACTTACAAACCATCTTCTTTGTATCTCCCGACACAAAATTTTCTGGTTGCACCATATAGATTGTTTCATCAATGTCACCATTGAGAAATGTAGTCTTACCATCCATATGATGAAGCTCAAGGTCAAAGTGTGCCACAAGTGCCATTATTGTCCTAAAAGAGTCTTTTTGACGAAACCGATAGGTGAAAGTCTTTATAATCGATGCCTTTCTTTTGTGTATAACCTTAGCGACAAGACGAGCTAGATCTCCACATCAATTTCTAAGCCCTCTCGTTTTAAATATCCATTTGCAACCAATGGGTTTCACACCTTCAAGTAATGGGACAAGATCCCAAACGTCATTGTCTTTCATGGACTTTATCTCCTCATTCATGACATAAATCTACTCTTGAGATTTAGAACTTTCCAGGGCTTGGTGGAAGTTGATTGGATCATCTTCCACCGCACCAATGTCAAACTCATTAAGAAGAAATACAACGAATCATCCTAAGACTGCACTTCTTCCTTTCTCTAAATGATCTCCCACGCGAGGCTCTGGAGGAGGTAGAGTTTGTTCTTTTGGAATGGTAGGTTCTGGATATTGTTTTGATTTGATATTTCTGGAATAATGTCAGGTATAGGAGCCTGATCAATGTCAATAATAGCTGTGGGAATATCAACATATTCCTCTTTTAAACAAATCCCTATCCTTATCTCCCATCAAACCTAAAAGATCCTTAAAGACCCAAGCATTTCTCGTCTCAAAAATTGATTTAATACTAGGATCATAGAATTTGTAACCCCTGGATCTTTCAGAGTATCCAATAAAATATCAACTAATCGTTCTTGAATCCAATTTCTTTTCATGTGGCCTGTAAGGCCTGTCAATGACATCCCTAAATGTGTAGTGCTTCGTAATTAGGCTTCTCACAAATTCAAAGTTTATGCGGGTTTTAGCTAGCTTGCTTTAGCTTGGTACTGCTATGATATACGCCGTAATCTTTAATGCTTTTAATTCCGCAGTGATTTTGGAAAAGTTAGAATGACTAATCATACTTCACCATGTCTGAAATGCTTTGTTTCGCCTTTCAAGAACACCCATTCATGCTTGAGAACTCCCGGCATGGTGTGTACTGTGGGATGATACCACACTCCTCTAGAATTTAGAAATGGTCCCGACGTTGTTCACCTAAACCATCATACCTACCATAGTATCTCACCACCACGATCGTATCTCGACATTTTTAATCCTTTGTTGAGTTGATTTTCAACTCAACTTTGAACGACATTTGAACACTTCCACTGATCGAGACTTTCATGAATGAGACAAAGGTACATAACGCGAAAATCGCAGGCAAACTGATAAAATATTGTTGGCCATTCCATGAAACCGTAGGAAATTGCCTACAAATATCTGCATGTAGAAGTTCTAAGACATATGTAACCTTTGTCAGCACCAAATCTCCTCGGTTTGTTTGTTTTCCCTTTATGCAATTTCCAGAAAATTTCCAAAATCGCAAAATCAAGGGAATCTAGAATCCCATCTGACATAAGCCTTTCAATTCTCCTTTCGGAGATGTGACCTAATCTCTTATGCCATAATGATAAGGAATTCTCATTGGTTAATTTTCTTTTAACACCTTGAATACTTAATTGCAAGGTTTCATAATATGAAGCAACTATATCAAACATATAAAGGTTATAGACATAAGATAAAGAACCAGTACCAACCAAATTTGAATTCGAAAAACTAAATTTATTATTTTCAAAAAGAACAAGAATAACCAAATTTGTCCAATACATAAATAAACTTCAAATTTCGCCGAAAGGATCTGCATAACAAATGTCTCATCTAAATCCAAATAAGTATCGACTTTAATAATAACCTAAATATCCCAATTGCCTCAACTTCGACCTTCTTGCCATCGCCTACAAAGATGTATCTTTCACCACGCTTGGCTTTTTAGTAACCTCGTGTAACCCTCGCATGGACACACCGATGTGAGTGGTTGCACTAGACCCATCCACCAAGTGTGTTTAGGTACCAAAGTCAAATTAACCTCAGAACAAACTAGATTAAGAAGTGTACCTTTCTTTGCATGCCAAGCATGATAGTTGGTACATTGCTTCTTCTTATGTCTCGCAGCTCCACAGAAGAAACAACCATCAACCTTTTTTTTCTTTATGTTGTTTTTTTTGATATGGAACCTTTGCAGCTTCTTTATCCTTATTTCTTTTCTTCCCTTTATCCTTGGAATTACCAGTCAAATGAGCACTTTCTATCTTTTCTGTCTTCAACCTTTCCTCTTCTTGCACACAATATGAGATGAGCTCATTAAGAGACCAAGTCTCCTTTTGGCAGTTGTAGCTCACCTTAAATTGACTGAATTGTGTGGGAAGAGATATTAGAACCAAATGCACAAGCAAATCCTTAGAGAGATTAAGTTTATGTGCTCTTAAATTTGAAGCAAGATGAGACATTTCCATAATGTACTCCCTAATGTTCCCATTACCTTTATATCTCATTGAGATGAGATTTTCCAAAAGTGTACTTGTTTTGACTTTTCATTCTCGCAAATTTATTCTTAATTTCTTCTCGAACTCTTCGGGCCGCTTCCTTATCGCTTCTGATATCGCAGGCCCCTAAATGCTTCCGGAACGAATCTTCTTAATGATCATCAAACACATGCGGTTTGACTTCTCCCACCTTTTAATATCACTCTTTTCATCAGAGGAACTTTCAACAATAAGAGGTGCAGGAGAAGAAACCCTTAACGCAAGGTCCAGATCCATGACACTAAGAACTATTTGGAGGTTCTCATACCATGTCTTGAAGTTTGTGCCATTTAGCATGGGAATAGAATTAATGTTGCCATTAATGTTAGTAGCAGAACTAATAGCTGAATCAGAGAACAATAATTAAGTAAAACAAACTCACATAAGACTCAAAACCAAAAAATAAATTCAAATAAAGGCAAACCCCATCTCAAGATATCGGACACTCTATTAATATTTTATCTTAGGATAAAAAATATTAACTTGTTAGTGATATCTTGGTGTAGTAATCAAATATCGAAATAAGAATATATCAAATAATAAATCTTCCTTCGGGGCTACAATTTATTATTCATATATGTAAAACAAAATAATTATCACGCTGCTTATTATTACGTGTGTTATGCAATTTCGTTAAATATTAATTTTCCTTTGGACCGATTAATATTCACATAAGTTACATGCACATAATCTTGTCATATTTTGAAATAAAATTAATTTTCACAAAAGTGGTCACTTTGGTGAAATATTGTGTTAATTAACTTATCTCAAAAAATATATATTTAAACACCTATATTTGAATGTAAATTTTCGTGAATACACTGTAACAATAACATATTTATATTTAAATGACCAACTTAATAGCCAGTTGGCCTTAATGTTTTTTATTTTTTATCACAGACTTCTTAGGGTATCAATGCCTCATTCGTTGCTCCTCTCCTCTCTTCCCGGAAGTTACATCATTTGAACCACAGGTCTCTCATGCTTCAGCGTATTTAGCACTATCAAGCACTGTCTCATGGGACATTAATCCTTCAGGGGTGTCAATGCTCATTTGTGTTCTCCTCTTCCGGGGAGTTACATCATTTGAACCAATAGGTCTCCCACGCTTCAGGCTTATTTAAGACTTATTTGCTAATTGTCCTTTAGGGACATTAATCGTTGGCTGAGCATTTGCACCTGGATAAAGGAAGAAAAATATTTTCTACCGAAAAGAAAAATATTTTTCTAACTTATTCTCACCAATTCAACACTTAAAGCGCCCCGATACCATATGAGATTAAAAATCATCATTATGTGAAAACCATCATACAAACAGTAAATATCCATATCAATCATCAAGAATCAAAATATCGACTCATAGTTGCACTGATCCATAACAAAATATCAAATATTCAATACGTAGATTGGCGCTTACGATCTCCGCATCTACATTGCGTCGTCTAATATTTCTCTCCCCGACAATGTGAATAAGCACTGAAAATCATCGTGTGATCTGGAGACCATGACTCCTATTTATAAACAATCGTGTCTGTTTATAAACAATCATGTTCGTAATTTTTATTTTAACCTATCATAAAAATATAAATTACGTTTGTCTCTACACATTAATGGCCACACTTTATAATATATTAATTAAGGCATCAAAACTTAAATTAATCACTTTAATTAGCCTAACTTTATTTGATATCCTATAATTCACATTTATTTAATATCCTATAATTCACATTTATTTAATATATCAGCCCATATATTTGATTTTACTCCAACAAAAATATTACTTAAATACTAAATAAATAACCAAAAACATTATCAACCAATGACAAATTTTAAATTGATATAATGAAAATAATAATATTAATTAATATTTAAATACGACCCGAACTCGTTGTATTTAATTCCTTTGGAGATTTGATTAATTAGACATTTAAATAAAATAGTATTGAAAGAACAATAATTTTTTTATTTTCTTTTTTCCAAGATTCTTTTTATTTAATATTTTTTTGTGTGTCCTTTGCTAGATGAGTTGCAACTTTGAACGTATAATGAGGATGTTGAAATTTTGTCTCGTGGAAGACTTATTTGCGCATCCAATTTCTAGAAACTCAGACCACACCTTTCAATAGGGATAAGGCTCTCCTCAAAACAAGAATCAAACTGAGGAAGTTACGTGTATTTTTTAATAATAATAAATTATTTTATTTAATTTATAGCCAAACAAGAACTCAGAAGCTATGTTTGATTCCCCTAAAAATTGTGAGGAAATAAATGGAAAAGAAAATAGTGAAAAAAAATTAAAGGGGAAGAAAAAAAAAAAAAACTAAATCTGATATATTATTTTTATTTAGTACTTACTGCAAACTCATTTCATTTATCTTAACTTAAAAATATGAGGATTAGATTATGAAAAAAGAAATAAGTTTTTAACTGATTTTAATTATATTTAATGTTATTTGAGATCCTTCGTTACACTGATTTATTAAAAAAAAAAAAAAATTTTTCTTAACATTATGGGAACCAATTAAATGCAACCTTAAATTATGTTTAGAAAAAAAAAAAGGCTTGGAAAAATGTTAATCTATTTTTGTGATTTTTGTTCTTAAAGTACGTATAGGTTTTTTTTTTTTTTTTTTTTTTTTTTTTTTTTTTTTTTTATGTCGGAGATTCGAGTGCATAAAACCGATTAAATTGAATTGAGTTTGACCCGATTTTAAATAAGAATATTAATTTTTTTTTTAAAATTTGGTTTTAAAAATTTAAAACCAAAAAATTGCGGTTTCATTTGGTGGTTTTGTAATTTCAAAATATAAAAAAAGAACCAATAATAAATGCTATCTTTTAATCTTTTATTCTATTTTTTAGGTTTGGTTTTACAACTCAAAATTTTAATGAGGTATGAAATTTTCCTATTACAGTCTTTTTAAACTTTTTATGTTATTTTAAAATTTTGAAAACTCTTAAAAATTTTTTTTATGTTGAAGTTATTTTAAAGATTTAGAAAACTCTTAAAAACTTTTATGTTATTTAATGATATTGGTGGATCTGGATAAATCTTCAAAATTAATTTTCTTAAATATCTTTTTTTATGTATATTTATGTTTTTCATTTTCTAAAAAATTATTTATTAAAGAATGAAATTAATTCAGTTAATTTTAATTTTAACTTTATAGATAATTATTTTTGATAATTCTATTTTTAAATTTATTAATAAAAGGGTGGAGAAATTTATGGATTTTTTTTATAACATTAAATATATTATTTTTATTTTTATATTTTAAATATTAAAAATTTAAATTATTTTAATTTTTATTCGGTTTTTAAATCATGTTATTATCTATAAACCGAATCAAAACGATTTTATATTTCAAATTATTGGTTCGATTGCATTTTTAATTTTGTATAGTAAAAACCTCAGATAATTTAGCTGTAGCATTTTATTTTTAAAAAGTTTAATTCGTTCACTGCTCATCATTTACCACTGGGAAATAAGTCTCAAGATACGTAGCTATTTTGAGTTTAAGAAACACTAAGCATGTCATTAATTTTGATTACTTGTACTTTTAGGATCAATAATAATGGTGTGTTTGAGAGAGCTTATTTATAAACTTATATTTAACTTATCTTCACATAAGATTCGATAAAAATTATGTTGTCAAGAACTATAAAATAAATTTACAGATCCAATTATAAACCAATTTTAACTTATTTATTTCAATGGGTTTCGTAGAGTAAGCTTATGTTTTATACGAAAGCCTAAAATTGATAATCTTAATGATAAAATTGTTCTTTTGACAAATTATGTAAAAAAATGATGAAAAATAGAAAAAAATTCTAAAAAAATTATTTAAAAAATGTGTAAATTTTATGAAAAAATTATGTAAAAATAGGAAAAATTTAAAATTAATGAAATTTTTTTAAAACAAATTCCTAAATAATTATGTAAAAATAGGTAAAAATTAAAAAAATGTTAAAAATGAAAATTCCAAAAATTTATGTAAAAATAGGTAAAATTTTTGAAAAAATTATGTAAAAATAGGAAACAATTTCTAGTATATAATTAAAAAATAGAAAAATTCTATTAATGATGGTAAAATTGATATTGATGATTAGTTTTTTGATTTAGAATTTGATACATATCCATGAGTGTTCAGTTTGTTTTGGAACTGAGAATTTTTTTGATGATAGAAAGCATTAATGATGTTTTTTTTTTGTTTTGGAAATGTTTGTGATGATGGGAAGCACTAGTGATGTTTGATATTCTTTATTTTATTGTATTTTATTATTACATAAAAACTACAGACAATACTTAATGAAATATATAATTTTTATTTACATTAGGTAGAGTGTGCATCACTTAAAAAAGTCTACACGCCATTACTCTATGCCATGTTTCTTATTGCCTTAAATAACTACGAAGCCTACAGACATCACATTCCGATTTATAAAAAGAGTCCCAAGTATTTTAATAAAGAAAAAAAAGTTAGAATATTTTAGTTTTTATAACCTCTTTGATGCATATGAAACAAAAGTGAAGAAGAGATAATGGTTAATTAGCTATTTTTTATACTAAATATTACATTTTAATAATAAATATTTTTATTATATAGTGAATCTTTACTTTATTTTTAATTTTTTTATCACGGTTCCACGATATATATAATATTAATTTTTAGTTCTTTAGTTCTTTAGTTTTTTTTTTTAAATTATGATAAAATGCTTATTTATTCAAACACTTCAATTTTATAAGAGCTTATAATGATATTTTTAGTACTCTAATCAAGAGAAGTGCTTGTGTAGTAATGCATTCAAACACCAATAAACTTATTGAATAGCGATTTACGTATAAACTCATATCTACGTTCTTATAAAATAAGTGCTTAATTAAACTGTTTACCCAAACATGACCTAAGTCTAAGGTGATATTAATTTGTTTTTTTTACTTAACGCTAAATATAATTTTGCTTAACACGTTTAATATGATTAAGATTTAATTGCTTATTTTTTATAAAAATCAATATTTTAATTTTATCTAAATTATGAGACAATAAATTTTTAAATAAAAATTTTAAAATACATATATTTTTATTTGATTAGCATGAACCATAAGTCATATATTTTGGCTTTTTATTATTCAGCCAAAAATTAAAATTCCAATAATAAGTCATAAAAAAAAAAAAAACCAAATTGCTTTAAAGTCAAGAGAAAAGAAAAAAGAAAAAAAAACCCATAATGCCTTAAAAGTAATAATAGTGGACACGTGTATTGCTTCCACAACAAATTGAATATAAAAAGAAGAGATTGGTAAATGGCAAGGAAGGAGTAAGGAGCACTACCCTGGAGTTTTCTTATAGTGAAGATAAGATGGGAAGGAAGAAAGGGGAGAGAAATCTCCCATTGAAACACTACCCGTTTATGTTTACTCTCTTACTAGGAGTACTTGTTGTTTCTCAGCTTTCCCCCATACACCTTAGCACGTCGATTTCGTTGTGATTATGAGCTACTACCCCCCCGACGCAAATCACCACCACCGTCTCCGCCTCCTCCCCCTCCTCCCAAGTGCGGCTCAACAGTGGCACCACCGCCACCGCCACCCCCGGTTCCACCCACCACCACCACCCTGCCCAACTACGGCACCGCCCCCTCATCATTACTGCTACCAGGGATGCATTATCGATGCCTACGGTCTTCCATATCCACCTTATCACCCATGCCGGAGATGCCCTCCGGCTGGCACCATCCACCCTGCTTCCGCAGTGACAACAAAAGCAAGGTTGAGACCCAACCTCACTCAATACATAATTGCATGTTTGGTTCTTATTTTTTAAAACAAAACATTTGATCATCAGTTTTTCACTGTTCTAAAAAATCCAAAAAACACATAAAATACTAGATTAAGAGGATAAGAACAGTTTTTAGAAAACATCAAAATAATGTTTTTTGTGCTTTAAAAAATGTTCTTGCAAAAATTGTTCTCAAGAACAATTTTCAAAAACAGGAATTAAATAGGCCCATTTTTTGTTTTTTGTGTTTTCCTTGTTTTTGTAAACAAAAAATAGTTTTAAAAAACTCATAACAAATTAGAGAACTTAGACTCCATTTGAAACCCACAAAGTACTAAGAAAAAAAAATAAAGAGAAGTGAAAGGAAATAAAATTTGAGAGAAAATATAGAGAAATGGAAAGAAGAAAATTTTGTGGAAAATAAATATGTTTAAATTTGATAAATTAATTATATATGTTTATTCAAACTCATTTTATTTATTTTTCTATGTTATATAAGAACTAAAAAATTTAAAAATATATAAAATTTTAAGGAATTTTGATTATATTTAGTTTTTTTTTATATTTTTCACGATTAAATCAAACACGAGAAAATCATTTTTTTTTAAATTTTTTTTTTCTTTTCCTATCATTTTGTAGATTGCAAACTGAGTTTCAAGAATTGAATTTTGATTGTTTGTATTCATGTTGCAGGTGTTGTTGAAGTCATCGTCCGACTGCTAAGGATCATTTTATAATATAGACAATAAGGTCAGCTCCTGCTTACTTTTATCAAGATATATATGTAAGGCGTACAAAGAGAGTAAGTGACTGAAGAATACCCAAAGATTGAGGAAAGGCTAGCCATGCTCAATCATGTCTTACTTTGCTTCTGTTTGGAACGAAAGAAAATGTATTGTATGGTTATATATATACAGAACTTCTCAAAAATCTTTTCCTGTTTTAGTGTAGAAATTAATATCATGGTTTTGGAAGTTAAAGTCATCTGAATAATTTTCAACCAGCAGAATAGTTTATAAGGTTAGAATTAATATTCATAAAAGGTTGTGTTTAGTCTTTTTTAAGGATTAAGGAAACAAAACAATTAAGAACAATAATTTTCTCATTTTTGGACATATCATTAATTAGTGCATTGAAAAATTGCCTTGAGGAAGACTTCAGCCAGTCGTAGCTCAACTAAGTGTTGGCATGGTGCTGCATTCAATGTTCCATGGGTATAGTGCTACATCCAATTTTCTGAAAACTCATGCCACTTAGATTGTCCTTGACATTTTTAATAAGACAAGGTGCAATAAAGATATTGTAAAATAGAGGAAGGCACATCAATCCTTTCCGATTGGTGTTTTTATCTTTTCAAGAAGGTTCTTAAATTTTCATTGAAAGGAGGAAACTAAAATATTTGGAATGTTTTTAATATGAAAATAATTTTATTGATATTTTTAATTTTTAATATTTAATAAAAATTAAAATTAAAGCATATGACTTAATATTTTTACAACATTATTTAATTATTTATTATTATTGAATTTAAATTCTATTTATAATGAAATAGAAAAAACCAAAAATATATGCTAGTCTACTTGATGATCAATTCTTTTATGGATTGATTTAAGGGATGATTTGATTAAGAGAAAATATAATTAAAACTATAAAATATAAAATTCTTTGAAAAATATGTAAATAGGTAAATTTAAACTATTTACATAGGTAAATAGAAAAAAAATCTGACATATAATTAAAAAATAGAAAATTTTTTTTTATCGATGATGGAAAAAATGATATTGATGATGATTTTTCTAATTTAAAATTTGATACATATCTATGAGTATTTATTTTGATTTGAAACATAGAATTTTGGTATGATGGTATACTAATGATGTTTGTTATTTTGTTTGGAAATGTTTGTGATGAGATGTGAAGTAAAAATGAATGTTGATTTTTATGTTTATGCCTTTACTTTATTGTATTTTACTAGATAAAAACTAAAGACAATATTTAGTTAAATATATAATTTATCATATTAGGTAGGTCATTTGAAAGCCCGCACTCCTTCAAAGGCCAAAGGCCTCAAGGTACCAAGAGGCTTTTGTGCCTTGGTGTACCTTGCACCTAAAATAACTACGAGTTCATGGAACATCACGTCCGAATTTATAGAAAGCATCCCAAAGATTTTAATGAAGAAAAACTTAATTATTTTAGTTTTTATACCACTCTGATGCATATGAAACAAAAAGTGAAGTTATATATGGTTCATTGTCTATTTTTTATACTAAAGATTACATGTGAATGATAAATATTTTCAGTATATATTGAATCTTTACTTTATTTTTAATTTTTATCATGGTTTCATGATATATATATAATATGAATATTTAGTTCTTTAGTTTTTAGTTTTTTTAAAAATTATGACAAGTGTTTATTTATCAAAACACTTCAATTTTATGCTCATGCATGATTGCCTTTCACAATTTAAGCTGTTATAAGTGTTTATGTGGTAATGCATCAAAACACCTTAAAATAATGCATAAACACTTTTTAAAATATGCATCAAAACACAATAGCTTATTGAATAAAGTACATATGAGATTAGCTCTCATCTAATTATGACATAAGCTCTCATTTAATAAGCTCTTATAAAATAAGTATTTAATTAAGATGTTTATCCAAACGGGGCCTAAATTCAATTTTCTCAATCATGGAAATGTATGTTGACCAAATAATTTTAACATAAAGCTAATCTTTTTAGTTATTTCGTTCATATTAAAATTATTGAAGGTGTTTCTTTAACAAAAAGTTTAATATGTATCCAACTTTTGTATTTTGAAGAGATACCTTTAGTATTAACTAAATTTTTTAATGTATGTGATGGAAGAAGTGCCTCTTGAAAATATACTTAGACTAAGCCAATTTTGAAAATATTGCGAATAAAAACATTAAAGAAAATAAATTTCTCATATTTGAGTTTCAATCATGAAAAGTATAAAGAAATTTAAAAATATAATCTTCAAAATTCCTCAAAATCACATATTTTAAAATTTAGTCATTATATAATAGAAATAAACAAATAAAATGAGTTTGAATAAACACATAATATTAATTTATTAAGTTTGTTTGGCTCTTGTTTTTAAAAATTATTTTTTAGAACCGTTTTTGACAATGCAAAGAACACCCATTTTTGGTTATTTGAATTTACTCTTTGTTCTTTGAAAATTATTTGAATTTTTAAGCAAAATGAGAGCTACTTAATATGAACCTTGGACTACCTGAATCAGATTTTGATAGTTGAAGATAGTTGAGTGTCTTTATAATTTATAATTGCTGCCTTTCTTTATCCAATTTTATGATAGGTATTGGCTTATTGCAGTTTCTGTTTTCCCCTTTCAAATTTTTTTTTTTTTTTTTGAATTGGACAAAGTTTGTGTGAGGTCTACTGCTAGCTTAATAGAATGTGCTTTTCGCACTTAATAAAATCACATGGCAAGGTAAAAGCACATTCAAAGAAAGGTTGAAATTGATTTTTTTTAATGCTATTTAATATATCAAATTGAAATGACGGGTCAAAACTGAATCACAGTTCACAACTACAACAACCTATAGTCACGATCGGAAATGACCCCAGCTAAAGGCCATATAGCCATGAAAAGTAGAGGGTATTTGTTAAATTTAGGGAAAATTATCAAAAAGATCCGGACTTTCAAAACCATTGAATTTAAATTCTGAACAAAAAAAAGTTAATTTTTAAATAGATCGGCTTTCATTTTATTGGCACTAGTAGCCTCATATATACCAACCCTCCATCCTAACCAAAATATTAGTGAGTTGGTTGTCATGTTGTCGGAGCTAAAAGCGATTAGAGGTTTTTTTTTTGTTAAGCCCTAATTGACACTTCTTTGGCTTCTGTTCGTCCGTGATTTGTGTATTCTGTTTCACTCCAACTGCATTTCTCCATTTGACGTTATCTTTCATCATATCTTTACGTATATATGTTTCTTAAGTTGTGGATTGGATTGTGGCTTCTCTTTGCGTGCCCCTTTGATCAGTTTTTTTTTTCAATTTGCTTTTTTATTTATTTTTTTCAGGCTGAAGTTTTGATTAATTTAGTGAAGAGATATTTTGCTTTGGTTTTTTTTTATCCAAATTTATTTGGTACTTGTTTCTTAACTTGTGGATTGTTTGATTTTTTTTTTTCAGCTTGAACTTTGGATTGATATGGTCATTGAGAATCATGTGAAGGCTCTTACCTTGATTTTTTTTCCATATGCATTTGGGTTAACATTGTGAGTTGTAGAAGAATGGAATCGGAGATCTTTGCGTTATTTTGGTCTAGTTTTGTTTTATGCCGATCATGTGTTTGTTATAATGTTTGTGTAAGAATATTCAAACAATCTATTGAAATAGTGATAAAACTTGTCAATTTTTTGAGATTTTTTTGAAATGCGAAAACAAAAAATTTGAATGTTCAATGCTTCATGACTTTTGTTTGGCTCCTTGGAAAATGTGTTAAAGATAAAGTAAAATTTGAATGTTGAATTTGTATATGCTTGGTTGCTAGAAAATGTGTTAATTTAAATCAAATTTTGAATGTTAAATTTTTACGAGTTTGGCTACCCAAAAAAAGTGTAAAAATTAAATCAAAATTTAAATGTTGAATTTGTACCTGTTTGGATGCATGAAAATTGTGTAAAAATTAAATCAAAATATGAATATTAAATCTGTACCTATTTGGGAAAATGTGTAAAATTTAAATCAAAATTTGAATGTTGAATTTGTGCATGTTTGGACCCTCGAAAAATGTATAAAATTTAAACCAAAATTTGAATGTAGAATTTGTACATTTTTGGCTGCCTGGAAAATGTGTAAAAAATAAATTGAAATTTGAATGTTATATATGTTCATGTTTGGATGCTTAGAAAATGTGTCAAATTTAAATCAAAATTTGAATGTTGAATTTGTACTTGTTTGGCTACCTGGAAAATGTGTAAAAATTAAATTGAAATTTGAATGTTATTATATATGTACATGTTTGGATACCTGGAAAATGTGTAAAATTTAAATCAAAATTTGAATGTTGAATTTGTGCATGTTTCGATCCCAGAAAAATGTGTAAAATTTAAATCAAAATTTGAATATTGAATTTGTACCTGTTTGACTACTTTGGAAAATGTGTAAAAATTAAATAAAATTTTGAATGTTGAATTTGTACCTGTTTGACTACTTGGAAAATGTGTAAAAACTAAATCAAATGTTGAATTTGCACCTATTTGGATCCCTGAATTTGTATGTGTAGCAATTGTTCTGTTTTTTATGCTACTTGTATGTGGAAATTAGTATATCTATAGTGATGTATTTGTTAATGCGTTGTGTTTTGGTAGGGAAATTGGTGTAAATTCTTTGTATGAAATGATGAACCATCAAATGAATTTGTAGTTGGTGTGTTGGATGCATTCAAAAGAGAGGCTTTGCATTTGCTACCGACATTCTTGAGGGATGAAAGCAAAATGGTATTACTTGATGAAACGAGGTGGAGCTAAAACTGTCAAGACTGGAGAATTATATGCTAAAATTGAAGCTCCGCCCAACAAGCTTAAGAAGAAAAAGGGGCTGCTCGGTTCTACAAATGTAGTTTCGCATTATGTTTGGTTTTGATTTTGTATATGTTGGCAATAGCTTGGTATTTGAATTTTGAATTTGGATTAGGAATATGTTGTAACAGCTTCATGTTTATTGACAACTCTGAAATTAACCTCTAAACAACTTCATGTTGTAACCTCTCTTGATTTTGGTCTTCATCTTGGATTAAGAATATCTTGTACACCATGTACAGAATATTTGACATATTGCATTGGTGTTTTTTGGTTTGTTCATTCTTCAACAAATATTTCTTTAAAAGAGTAAGTACCTTTAAGAAGCATTTGTTATGGGGCCAGGACTCTTAATATATGACAATGAGATTGCTAACATTGTCCATGACAATATCTTCAAAATACATTTAAGAGGCAGGCAGTGCCTTAACGTAAAGCAGGTCATGCTGACACTCTCATCCCATTTTGGGTGTTGCTAAGGGTGTAATTCTTTACACGAATGCCAACCACAGGTTCTTCATTTGGATCCTGTCCTAAACTTCCTATGCTTATGCCATGCCCAAGTCCACAGGTTCATCTAGTGAACTAATTGGCATGTTATAGAAAGTCAAATTCTTGCACCCAAAAACATTGATGTGAAACTGTTTGCTATCCTTAACCATCCCATTGGTGATGAATTCCATTGGTACAACTTGCATTGGTTTTCTATAGCCTCTGTGGCATTCCCGAATTAACTCAAAACCCATAATGAATAAGACCACCTGCGTTTCCATGAATTGAATAAGGCCACCTTCCACTTTCCTGCATTGCCATCTCAAAACCCACTTGCAAGACTGAATTGAATAAGACCAGCTTCCACTTTCATGTCACCATCCTACCAAGTACCACTATCGATAACTTATCATATTGCTAAAAAAGGTAGGAAAAGAAATATCAATTCAAGGCATAATTGAAAAACTTCTACATATTATCATTACAATCTAAGAAAACCTTAACAAGCACCAAATCCATGATCCATAGCATCTGTAGAAGAAAATTTTAATAAAAAAAATGCAAAGGATTATGAATGTAATAATCGAAAAGATTAAGAATCACAAACTGCCTGGCAAAACTGTAGAACTATGATAGGGAAAACAGTGAACATGATACAAAAGCAGTTTGCTAAACAAAATGCCCAGGGTATATGCACTATAACAAGTCTTCTTACAATTCAAATTGCATTCATACCCAAAATGGCTAAAACAACATAATCAAATCCAAATGAATCAAGTTTTCATAATATGATCAACTTTGGTTATCAGTTTGCACATCTTGAACAATAGGAAAACAGTTGATTGCCAACTTGTTCAACATTTGTAGCATTTAATTAGGCTTGGATAACTGGTTGTGCATTACTATATCCTACGCTCTAGCTACTTTTCCTTCTTCTATGATTGACTTTAGGCACTCAAACATTTGTTGGGCCTACCTTCTTTGGTCATCCTCTTTTCCCCCTATGAAAGTAAGTATGGCATTAAACACATGTAAATCTTCATAAGCTTACATGATTACTACATTTAAGCTTGTTAACTTACTAGAATTTTTATCACCTTGCTGAAGTTAGAGTTATTATTTTCTTTGCAAAAGTTAGAGTTATTCTTTTCTTTGCAAGTTCTAATGTTGTGCCCAACACCTTTGAACAACTGACAAGTCATTTGCACACTCATTTGTCTCAACTTGGTTGTTTGTGTTTCTGGGATGTGCTATGCTTCTTCAACTTCTCTCCATCTCAATTTCTTGGGTCTTCTTGGCTGCAATCTAAAAGGTGAAGGCAACACTAGAGCACTTGGAGCCTCTAGCCACATATCCAACCCATTAATTGGAAGTACCCCAAACCTCTCATGAGTGCTTATAAAGTTTTGAACACTAAAAATTATCAGCAAATCAATCTGTCCCTTCATATAATGGAATAAGCATCCATGCACACAAGGAATACCTATGGCATATTAAAATCAACTTATTAGTGTCTACCTTAGTTTCAAACATAAAAAAAAATCCAAATACAAGTATTATTATAAGACCCTGAATTTACAGTTTCCATGAATAGTAAATTTCATTTTGATCGGGCTAGGTATTTGACGTAAAATGTAAATAAACTAATAAGAATTTTTGAAAACAAGCCCCTAAAATAAAAACGCTCATAATAAATGTATCGAAATCCAAAGAATGTTAGACAAAATGAAATTATGTTAAGGGGTGAAATGCAATTTTTTTAAAATAAGAAACTAAGAATTTGCCATAGAAAAATCTAAAAATTTTCTAGATCTCTGATGATCTAAATGGACTTCACCGTTGAATCTGCCTCTCGCGAAATCTAATTACCTGGGCTTAAATTCACAATTCTAAAAACAATGGATTTTCACGAAATTCGAGCATGACTACGTTGAGTGGACCCCAAAACGAGATTTTTTAAAAATCCTGAAAATATCAAATATTTAAAGAATTTCATTTAAGATAGATGGAATCAAAATCGAGACGAAATAAATCGTTTTTGACGAAAACGGATCCAAAGTTGTTGTGACACGTGGCGGATCGTGGCCACGTGTCCACACTATAAATATCCTAAAAAAAACTAAGGCTCTCATTTTGGTCTCAGCCAATCCGTAAGAGAGAAAGAGAGAGAGAAAACCAATTTTCTCTCTTCGATTCACGGGATTTCGTTGGTCGGATCTCGTTAGGTCAAGAATTAAAGCTGATCTACGCGACGAGGGCTACACGTGGATACCAGAATCACGAGATTCTACCAAGGTCCAAGGTTCGGGTTTTCACAAAACTCGAGAAGCAGGGAATTAGTGAAATCAAGCCATTTGAGGTTTGGTTTTTCTCCTACTCGAGTTAATTCTCTCGTTTACAAGTATGTGTGTCCAAGGAGATGCTGTCCAGTTTTTTTTCTCCGACCCCATGATTGTATTTTGGCCATAACTCATCCGAATCGGAGCGATTCAAATCACGAGTGCAACTAGACTGACAGAGAATATTTCTCCGACATGCGCCTATCCAAATTCCAACCCATTTGGACTAAAAAAAATTCATTCAAAGTGAAGTTATGTTTAGACAGTTTTTCTGTTATGTTTTTAAGACTCCATGACTGTATTTTGGCCATAACTTGGCCATTACTCATCCGAATTGAGTGCTTCAAATTGCTAAGTAAACTAGACTGATAGGAGAACATTGCTCCTTGAAATAGATCTATCCAAATTCTCGACCCACGCACTCAAAAAAGGCATTCAAAGTGGAGTTATGTTCGTGCAAGCTCGTTTCGCTTACGACTCCATGATTGTACACATAACTTCACACTCATTCGAATTAAGTGATTCAAATTGGATAAGTAAACTAGAATGATGTGAAAACATTGCTTCTGAAATGTCTATCCAAATTCGACCCATTTGGACTCCTAAATGCATTTAAAGGGTTAGTGTTCGCACGCTTTTCGGTTTTGTTTGAAAATCGAGAACCCGGGTTGCTTAGATATATCTTGAAGCTCGTGATCCGGATGGTGATTCCAGTTGAGAAGAACCCTAGAACCGTGACGAAAAATTATTACAAAGAAAGTGTCACCATGGATTAAGACCCCGAAATCAGGTATCGTTTTGATCTGCTTCAAAGTAAACAAGAGTAAATTGACTAGTTTTGAATGAAAATGCTATAATTTCTTCGTCCAAACTCCGTTTTTGGTGTTCTTGGACTCTATGGAGAGCTCATTGAGTCAAGATTCTATCCATATTCCTGTAGAGTATAAGGGATGATCATAACATGGCTGAAAATTTATGTTTTGCACCAAGTGTGCAGGTTGCTTGGTTATGTCGATGAATAGTCGGGTTTTGGCATGACCATTTCATGGCATGTTGTGGGCTATTGTATGGGGTAGTAATTGCCATGATTTAGCATAAGAAAATCATGAGAGCAAAAGAGGTTGAGTTCAATTGATTTTAATTTATTGGAAGTGATTAAATGCTTAAGGGTCAGCTGAAAGTATATAGTATACCACGGTTTAATTGAACAAGATTAAGCTATGGATGTTAACGGATTTTATGGATAATGTGACTTGTAGGAGGAAGGTGATAAAAGACAAGGGTGGAGGTGGAAAGTTTTGTTTAAAGGAAGAAAAAGGGCTTAAATAACTTAGGTGGGGGAAAATGTAAATGTTTATGAAAAAAATATATATATTAATGTTTACCAATGTATATGTTTTCATATCTATGTTATAAATGTTCAAATGAAAAAAGGAAATGTGGTTTTCTTGACTTTAAATCATGTTGAGAAAAAATGAAATGATTATGGTTTCCATAGTTTTATAAAGCATGTGTTGAGAAAATATGAAATGATTATGATTTTCATAGTTTTATAAAACATGATTTATGGTTTCCATATGAAATGAAATGTTTATGAATGTATATTTTATATATACTTTTATATATGAAAATGTTTGAATCCATGGTTACCCTATGTTACAAAGATAAAGTTTAAAGGAAAGTCGACTAAAGTATTTTACGCGTGCATGGTACATGGGAAAGGGTTAGGATTTTTTTTAGAGGAAAGGGAAGAGTGATGCGCATACATGCACGTGAAAAGTACGAAAAGTTTATTAACACATAATGATTTATTCCATAGTGCAATGGTATTTAAAAGAAAGGCACGATTTATCTGAGGTTCAGCCATCTGATCGTAAGACTGCTTTCCTCGTGAGGTTCTTTCATGGCCAACGGTTAACGGTATGACACCATTTCTGGAGGTTCCTTGGGCCATCTATGCGTGATCGTAAGACTATTCTGTGTTCTTTCATGGACCAACGGTGGTTAATCTGTGAGGCGTTCCATCGATATGACTCGATTCAAAAGGAAAAGAAAGTATATTGAAAAGTTATATTGATACAATTGTTTTACACACTGTATTTGATCTATATGGAAAAGAAAGTAAAGTAAATGTTTATTGAAAACATATGCTTATACAATTGTTTTACACATTGTATTTGAACTATATGGAAAAGAATGCAAAGTAAATGTTTATAGAAATGAGATCTCTATACAATTGTTTTACACGTTATATTTGAACTATATCTGGAAACATTATTTTCCTATGAATCAGACTTCATTGAGCTCCTTTAGCTCACCCTTTTTCCAAATATGGAGTAAAAATGTTTTCAGGGTAGAGATCGACGTGCGTCAGTGTTACATCCTCCCCGCCGTTGACACTCCACCTCATGTGACGACCACCTTTTTGAAAATGTATAGTTTTTGTTGTAAATAACTACGTGTGCACCTTTATTTTGTAATGTATATAAGTTTTAAAAGATTGTTTATGTATCTATAGTGTTCAAAAAATGATTTTAAAGTTTGATTTGAAATTGGTTGTGGTGGACCTGATGTCCCATAGTTAGATATAGAGTAAATTAAATTGTTTTATTACAGGTGTTGTAAATTGGGACATGTCCGAAAAACAGAGGAAACTTTACTCGATTTTCTATAAGGGGTTTAATGTTTAAAAATAAATAAAAATAAAAATTTGTCCTACCGTGTTTCATAAGATTTTAATGGAAAACGTAACTGTATAAATGGGTTCGCTCCACGGATTCACTTTTAAAAAGGTTTAAAAGAACTGAGAGGTTTGTTTGTTTTTTTCAAATCCGTAGGAGGATTTCTGGGAGGGTCCCCTGCTAGGAAAGGAAATCCTAGTTGGTCCTTCAACATGGTACGAGCCCAAGGTTTTGAAAATGCTCTTTGTGTTTTTTAAGTCTCCACGTCCTAAAATGATTTAATGTTTTATTTAAAGGTGCATGAGTTATTTTAAATAATTTAAATGTCATATGAACTTTATAACATATGATATGTTTAAATGTTACAGAAAATGCATCGTCGAGGCCGTCCATCCAAGAGGAGAAAGAGTTCTCAAACAGAGTTGTTCATTCCAAATGAGGAACATATAGATGAATCAAGTAATGTTCTATTCCACCTCCTTGCCTTTTCACGCCACAGTGACCATCACGCCCCTCCAAAGCCGGGAGGAATATAACGCTTTGATCAAATGGCTCGATTTAGCCACAAAGATTTCACACCAGAAGGCCGGCCAAAGTGTCCACTGAGAGGGCAAGAAAATTAGCAAGAAATTGCGATGGAATAGGGATCCTCAAAAGGCATGGTCGTGGGTCGAGGGTAATGAGAGGTGTTCAATGTTACGGATGTCTCGATGAGCGTATTTATGACATATTCGCTTTCCTACAGAGACATAGCACTTGACTGGTGGAATGCAGTACAGATATGATTTCCAGAGGGGGTGTCCGTTGACAACCCGTCAACCCGCGGAATATCAGAGATGCTCTGCAAACCTAACACCACTCATGAAAATCAAGTGTAGTTTCCTTTACTAGGAGCTCACCCAAGGTACATAACCTATCCCAACCATATACAACGACCACACATGGTCCAAATGCGAGTAAAATAATGGTCACTTGGGCCCCTGCACCAATACTCACAAAATAAATATCCCAACCAAATATACATCATGGTTCAAGAGTTTTTACATTACTCTTAATACAACATATATTAATCTTAGAATTTTAATACATGTATACAAAATAACCACCAAAGCCACAACCCGACTTTCTTCTCTTCACACGTGCCCCAATGAGTGCCGCTCCCGATTGCTCCTCGCACCTAAAATGGTGATCCTCGATAGGGTGAGTAAAGCCCGCAGAGAAAATTTCCCACCCGGGTTACTCCCCACCTAAGTGCACATGCATGGCAAAACAAACACATTCAAGTAATTACATGAACCTACTTGAATGTCTACATGACCAATCCCATGTCCCGAGTCCTCAGCAACTCACTCATATATGCTTAAGCCGAATGCGAGTAAAATCACAGTTTTCAAAACAAAACTTGTTGTTCTCGAAAACACACTACCAAGTTTCGGTAAAAATATTAGACTATTTTCCGAGGCGAATGTGTTGGAGAACCTTCCTAAACACCGGGTTCCTCCGAGTGTAACGCTGGACCATCTCCCAACACAATTCTTCGGAAAATCATCCATTGAAATTCCTTTCGCAACCATGTTCGTTTTTCTTTTCATTTCATGTCATGCACTCACTCCTAATACTCTAGGGTGCCCCAGTGCATATGGAATGCATGATGCCAATTCCAACACATTCATGCTAATATAATTCACATGCATATATTAACATAATTAAATCACATAAAACATGTTATGCAAATTCACAATCAATTACACCAAAATTAACTCACATGGGCTAATTAACAAACACGAGCAATTCATTTTGAATCACTCAACATCATAAAAATTCACACAAAATATTCACGTTACTATTCATGTGAAATAAAGGGAAACCCTGCCATCGCTTACAACTGACAATAAATAGGACATTCTTTCTCCACTCTGCTCAAAAGCCTTTGAGACTCAGTTTACGGGCTAAAACAAGCCCCGCATGATTCCTAATCATTTACATGGCTCTTAGCCAAAGATTAACGCAAGTAGGAAAGATCCTCACCTCTTGAGTTATCGTAACTCCACCAATCGCCCACGTGTAGCCCTCGCCGCGTAGAGCAACTTTACTTCTTGCTCCGTCGAGAACCGACGGTCCGATCGGCTAGAATTCTAGAGAGAAGGTGCACCTTCTCTCTCTAAAACACAAAAATCCAACCCACTGTCAATTCCTTCAGCCACTGCACGTTTGGTATTCAAATTGGGAAAGACAACACTATTGCATTTTTGTCTTTTCCTCATTAAACATTATCATAATTCCCCATGCGTCCTTCTAACATTGACACTCGACATTATCTACACATTTATTTCCATCATCTCTAATCATTGCAACATGTGTCACAAGAGCATGTTAAAGAAGTACTTTTGTCACATCACATGTCGCTTTTTACTTGCACTGATACCCTAAGGCCTTGAAAACGTGAAATTTCGAACAAGCTCTAATTCACGAAATTCGACGCGTGGGTAGCTAGATTTTACGAGAGACGATTCAATGCAGGAAGTCCGCTTTGTCCGAGATCTAGAAAAATTTTGGATTTTGACCGAAATGACGATTTTGCCATTTTTCCAAAAATTGGAATTTTTTCAGGTCTTACAAGTTTAAAGAGGAGTTTCTAGAGAAATTCTACTCCTACTTCGCTTATAAAGATCAGAAAACTGGAAGACTTCAAGTTTGAGCAAGGGACCATGTCAGTGACAGATTATGAAAAGAAGTTCTTTAACTAAGGCGACATGTTTTTCATTTTGCAGCCATGAGGTGGGCCAAAAGTAAGAGGCTCAGAGGGGCCCGAGAAAAGAGGTCAAGAGAATTTGGCGTCGCTCATACTCGCATGGATGTGGTTGAGGGTCACATCGTGATAGAGAGGAGTTTGGGATTAGCTCCTGATTGGCACAGGTCTATGGCCAAAGAGAGATGGATCTACTGGACTCAAGGTGGATCCAAGAAAAGTCAAAGAGCGAGGATAACCACCATGGGTAGTTGGTAAGACAGTCGAGGCAGCAGTCTGGGGCCAGAGTTCGCAAACCACCGACTCGAAACTTTTCTCGACCCCAAGACAACAATACGCAAGTGTGGAAGGTTTGCTAGAGGGGAGTGTGATGGGGTACCGATGTTTTTTACAGATGTGGACAGTCAGGACATTTTGTAAAGGAATGTCCACGCTAGCCTCCGACAAGGTCGCCTACAAAGGTCACCCGCACAAAGGCCATTTTCAAATGGGTAGATCGATCGCAGGGGGGCACCCGGAGAGGTTCTACTCCTTCTAGTAGACCTAATGTACTAGCAGGAGTCAGCCACCTGTGAGGGACTCCAGCTTCCACCTACACTCCGTGCTGGGGTGGTATTTCAGGGTTACCCGAATGTGATGCCGACATTGCTCCTCGATGTTGTGACAGTATGATTCTCGCCTTGACCGTGATGCTCATATTCTTATGCAGACTCGGAGCTACACATTCTTATTTCTATGTGGTTTATTTCAAATGTTAATGTGGAGTCCCAAACTTCCAGGATCGCAGCATAGTGGCATCTCTTCCTACTGTGGGATTCACCTAGCGTGAGAGGTTTAGTATGGATAGCAGGTGATCATTGAGGTCAGGAGTTACCGGCAGACTTGATATTATTAGACATCCATGACTTTGATGTTATCTTAGGTATGGATTATTACTTGTGACATCATGCCACAGCGCGATTGTTATCGGTAAGGGGGCTAGGCTCGCAGACCAGGCGCATGTGAGGTCAGAAGTTCTACGGGTTACCGACACACACTACCACAAGATTATGACGTTTATGAAGGCTAGTAAGATGTCTCGAAGTCATATCAGTAAGTACCTAGCTTATGCCATTGAGGTGAGGGATAGGTAGTCGACTGGAAGATATTTTGGTAGTCAGAGAATTTCCGGATGTATTTACAGAGGATCTTCCAAGTATACCTCCAGATAGAGAGATTGATTTTCGCATTGAATCGCCCCCGGATTAACTGTCTCTAAGGCACCTTACAGGATGGCTCCTTTAGAGTTGAAAGAATTGAAAGTACAGATGGAAGAGCTTGTGAGTAAGGGTTTTGTCAGGCCGAGTACTTCGCCTTGGGGAGCTCTCTGTTTGTGAAGAAAAATGATGGAAGTTTGAGATTGTGTATTGATTACAAAGAGTTGAATAAAGTGACAATATCGAATCAATATCGTCTACCTAATTCGATGATCTTTTGATCAATTACAGGGAGCGAGGGTATTTTCAAAAATTTATTTGAGGTCAGGTTACCATCAATTAAAGATCCGGTCAGAGGATGTTCCCAAGATAGCTTTTAGAACACGGTATGGGTATTACGAGTTCTTAGTCATGCCATTTGGACTAACTAATGCCCTAGCTGTTTTTATGGATCTTATGAATAGGATCTTTCAGCCTTATTTAGATCAGTTTGTTATAGTATTCATTGATGACATTTTGATCTATTCAGCAAGAAGGGAAGACTGCGAGGAGCATTCGAGAGTTGTTTTACGCATTCTAAGGAAAATCGCTGTATGCCAAATTCGCAAATGCGCTCCGTTAGACGTTGTCAGCTTTCTAGGACATGTGATTTCAGCAGAGGGGGTTTCTGTTGATCCTCATATATGTTGAGCACAATTTCTATGCTCGACATTGGGAGTCAATTCCTTAATTGTATTCATTAGCCCCTACAATTGAAAACATGGAAAATGAGTTATGTTGTTAATAAGGGATATTAGATCGAAAAATAATAATGCACTGGCATATTAGTATACCTTTTGTTGGTATGCAATGAAAGACCAACCCAATCCATCATCTATGTTCATCTCTCGAAATAAATTCTCCAAAAACCAAGTCCTTGACAATTGGTTTTCACCCTCTACCACTGTCCAAGCAATAGGAAACATCATATTATTACAATCTTTGCCAATGGCGTCAAGTAAGGCACCACCAGTCAAACTTTTCAAAGAGGTCTCATCTAAATCAATTATTTTCCTACAACCTTGCATGAACTCATGCTTTAACATGCTATAGCCAACGTACAATCTCTTGAATGAAGTCTTTTTTGTAGCTTCATCCAAACCAGTTTACATAATAAAACATCCAACCATATTAATCCTCCTTTGCTCCTCCAAATAGCTCATGCACTTGGTATAATGTTGCTCTAGTGTGCCCCTCAACATGTTATGAGATAAAAATCTAGCTTTGTAACATTGTCATAGAGTCACAGTTGCTCCAAATCTCTTCATCATCCCTGCTTCAATTTCTTTAATATGCCAGAATTGATTCCTCTTTAACCCTGGCATGAATTCATTTGCGATGAACTCAACAGTAGCCTGTCAAATTAATATAAAGCAACTAAACAATGCTAAATCACTTGTTAAATAACAAAATAATAAACAACTTTTATTTAACCAAGCAAATTCCTGTCAATTATGTTGCACCCTATAGCATGTGTGTACATTAGTCAAAGTTTTAATGAAAAAAATCTTCTCATGTGTCAACATGCTACCATATAATCTCTCCATCGACATCCTCTTGACAACAAAGTATCTAATTGTTTGCTAGTGCTCTTTACCCACCGTATGTTGTATCCATTAAGAATTGCCCACGTCTGCAGTGAGCTTGCACTCGGGCAAAGATCCTTATCTCCTGCGCATAACCTTAAGGTTAAGTGTGGCATGATCAACTCTTGGGTCACACACCCCTGGTCTTTTCTTCTTTCTTCAACAAATTCTTATCTTCATCAAATTTCTTTCTCTATCAATGCTAAAGTCTTCTTCATCAAATTTTTAGGGTGTCAATACTCCATCATCATCGATCTCATTATATTCACAAACAGGCCAATCACTATCATCGCGACCTTCCATTAAACAACTCCTAGGTGTTTCTTTTGTTACTTACACCAATAATAACTAAAATACATTAGAGTAATGAAAATCATGAAAAATAATACTAAAGTAATGAAATACACTAATATGAAAAATTTACCACTTGGTGCTTGGGATTGACTTGCATTATCCTTACTCTCATTTAATGCTTATCTTTCCATATATGCTTTCCTTATTCTCTTGCAATTAAATTCATCTTCAAACTCATCATCCTCACTAATTGTATTGATATCGTAGTCACTAATATTCCATGAAGTTTCAGATTCGTTATTCCCACCGATCCATCGTTATCTAAACCTAAATACGCAAGGGATCAACTCCGGCTAATAATACTATTCTAACCTCCATATGTCTACTTTCCCATCACTTTTTTTCCACATGATTTATAATAGCATTCTCCACAATACATTCACAGTAGACATCAATACTACTCTTCACCATGATAACATCTCCAAACATCCATTGTTAGAATAAAATGTTAAGCCTTCACTGAAACTCATCCCTGACTTCAAATATGTTATCCTCTTAATACCAGGATATGCTAAGCCTTTCCTCACATCTTTTCAAGCTCATAATATAAAAACTTGTCCAAACTATAAATGTCTAAATACCCCAACGTATGACCAGTAGCCCCCATACTCTATAAACTTCCCATCATGGTACAAGTTTATAGTAAATGGATCCTTACTCAATGATATGTTACAGCAAACTATCAGTAATCTACTCAAAAAATTAAATTGACCATTTGAAATTGACAATAAATTTTTGTAAATGGATCCTACTTAAGTTTCTTATCGTCGTATCATGCATGCCATCAAAGAAATTGACAAGTTAAAATTGATACAAGAATTACAAAAATTGATAAGTTTCTTATCACTATTTCATAATATGGTTTGAACATTCTTACACAAACATTAGAACAAACAAATGGCCGACATATAAGAAATCATAGCAAAATTTTGATTTAATTTTTACACATTTCCTAGGAATCCAAACAGGTACATATTCAACATTCAAATTTCGATTTAATTTTTACACATTTTTTCAAGCAGTCAAATAGTTACAAATTCAACATTCAAAATTTTATTTTAAATTTACATATTTTCCAAGCAACCAAACAAGTACAGATTCAACATTCAAATTCTGATATAATTTTTACACATTTTCCATGCAGCCAAACAAATACAAATTCAACATTCAAATTTCAATTTAATTTTTACACTTTTTCTTGGTAGCCAAACAGGTACATATTCAACATTCAAATTTTGATTTAAATTTACACATTTTTCGGGCAGCCAAATAGGTACAAATTCAATATTCAAATTTCACTTTATCTCTAATACAAATTTCAGGGAGCCAAACAAAAGTTTTGAAGCATTCAACATTCAAAATTTTGGTTTTCACCCTTCAAACAAAATCTCAAAAAATTGCAAATTAAATTGACAAGTTTAAATTGATACCAAAATTATAAAAATTGACAAGTTTCTTATCACTATTTTGGAAGATAGTTTGAATGTTCTTACACAAACATTATAACAAACACATGGCCGACATACAAAAAAACCAGAGCAAAATGACGCAAAGTTCTCTTGTTCCATTCTTCTACAACTCGCAATATTAACCCAAATACAAAAGAAAAATCCGAAGCAAGATATCTTCTTCACATGCTTCTCAATGACCATATTAATCCAAAGTTTAGGCTGAAAAAAAAAATCTAACAATCCACAAGTTAAGAAACAGGTATCAAATATTGGAACATTTAAACAAGATAGGATCACATGTCAACATTTAAGCATGCATTTAATAAAAAAAAAAAAACGAAATGGTTACCTGGATAGATGCCATGAGAAGCCATCATTTCAATCCCGCTACTGATAAGCCTAAGCTACTCCCAAAAGGTGACTGGTCCAAGAATGAGGGATCAATGAGCTCTTCCCTTTTCTCCCAAGATTCGGTCCAAACCGAAATGTGGAGTACTCCCAAAAGGAAAATGGGATATGTATATCTCTATCTCTCACACATCTCTTTATATATATATATATATATATATATATATATATATATATATATATATATATATATATCACACTTTAATGACCACTTGACTTAATTTAGCCACTAAGTAAATTAGGTGAGCCCATAAAAACTAAAACACACATGCTTCAAATTTCCATTATATTCATTACAATACAAATGAACTAACACTGATTTATAATATTATCAAGTTGATTATGTAAGTCCACACATAAAAATTCCAACATCAAATACATTTGGATAAAAAAATCAAAGCAAAATATCTCCTTCACTAGATTAATCAAAACTTTCAGCATGAAAAAAAAACATATTGAAAAAAAAATCGATCTAAGGGCAAGCGAAGAGAAGCCGTAATCCAATCTTAACTTAAGAAACAAATATAATGTAAAGATATGATGAAAGCTCACGTAAATGTAGTCGAGGGAATGTAATACACACCGCCAAGAGAAGCCAGAGAAGTCGATTAGGGCTTTAAAAAAACTCTAATCACTTTGGCTCTACTCAACCTGAAACCAACTCACTAATATTTGGTTAGGATGTAGGGTTGGTATATATGAGGCTATCGGTGCCAATAAAATGAAACTTGATCTATTTAAAAATTAACTTTTTTTTGTTCATGATTTAAATTAAAAGGTTTTGAAAGTTCATGTCTTTTTTTTTATAATTTTCTCTTGAATTTATAAATTTATATTGATTTATTAAATTCTAATGTTATGACTATATCACGTTTGTAACCGGACAATTTGAAATAAAAAGGGTCACAAAGAAAATAAATCATTTTTAATTCTTCATAATTATTTTTATTTATCTTATTTTGTTATATATAATTAAATAATTTGAAGTTAATATAAAAACTTGCCACGTTTTAATTATTAATTTTCCAATAAATAATTCAACATTAGAAAATCAAATTCTTTTTTTTTCTTTTATTGTAATTTTTTTCAGAACAAACATAGTTTATAAAATTAAGAATTACTAGGTTATGGTGAAATTTTTATGTGTTGATTTATCATTACATACATTCAATGCTAATTAAATAATTTTCCTTAATTCTAATTATATATTTATATTTTCACCTAAAATAGGATGGTAATGAGACCAGTTTTTTTGGTTTTCGACCCACCTCTAATGGAAGTGTATGATTTAAGTGTAATTTGTTTTTACTCATAGTATTGTTATGCCCAGTCTCACCCCAATTATATTAAAAAATGATTTTATAATTATTTTATTTTATATTTTAATATAAATAAATATTAAAATATTTTAAAATTAATTTTTTATTAAAATCTATCATATTTTATTTTTTTATGAAATATATCAATTTTAATTAAATAAAATAAAAATATTAAAAAAATAAATGCTAAATGTGGGCTTCCCATATCCCTAGCCTTGCTGATTCGAATCACCTTAATTTTTTTAACAGGACACATATGAGAGATGATTTAAATAAACGAACGAGGTTGGGATGGTCTCCCTATTGCCATCCCTACGGCCTAAAATCAAATGCAAGATTTTTTTTTTTTTTTCCAGCTTTCTTCAATATTGTGTTTGGTTTTCAAAAAAGTATTAAGGAAAATCCAAAAAACAAATTTTCTATATTTGAATTCTAATGAAAGTTTTTGAAGAAGACCAAAATGTAAATAATTACTTATATATATATATATTATTTATTGTTTATATTAATTAGTGAAACAAATAAATGAGCTTGAAGTAATAAATAAAATATTACATAAATTAAATTTTAAATTAATTTAATTTTTATTTTTCTTCCTTTTCATTTTTCTATATTTTTTTCTAAAATTTAATTGAACCATAGTCTAATATTTCTAGAGAATCAAAATGTCGAAAGATTTAATATAAAAATATTTCTGCACTGGATTCATGTCAGAATTTTGAGCTTGGACACATGTTAAAGCTTTACGAATACTTCTGTCATTCATACTAGCCTAACCTAAGTCATAATAGGTGAAATATACAGGGCCTAGGGGTGTGTTTGCCTACATTAATCCTAAAAGTGAACCTTGAATTTGGTTATGTCTAACATATTGTAGACATATACAGATAAGTTTGTCTAATCCTAATTTGGTTAGAGGTTTGGTAGCAACTTGGATGGCTCTTATATGAAAATTTTTGTATCTATCTCTTTGTATTTGTTCTAAATCTTTTTGATCTAAAAGTTCAATAATTTTTATTTCTAACATATTGAGTGTGTATTTTCATAAACTTTGATTCTATAATCTTTTTTGAATTCCCAATTACCTACTTTGCAGAGTTCTGTTATATTTTGTTTAGGCATTTTCCAAATTTTTATATATTGTTCCTAATTTTCTATTGAGACTGAGAATTTGCTTTAATATTTTTGAGTATGTTCTTGTAGAGTTTTTGAGTTGTTCATCAACCCATTGTACAGGCATTAGAACTTGCTCTACAAACTTCCTTATCAAACTTCTCATTCTATCCTATATATTTTGCCTAGTTTCAACAATTACTACAGGGACCACCTACCTAACTCGGTTTTACAAATTCGACCAACGCTAATTGTTAGGATTGCAAACAAGTTTCTATAGGATATGATGGAATTTTTGACAAAATTTTTGAGACATGGCTCTCATGATACCAAACAAACATGGATCTTTAAAGTTTAAACAAACATCAAAATTAAAACAATAAAATTAAAATTGACTTTGAAGTATTCAAAAGATTTTTTTATTTCTTGAACAAAATATATCAGGATTGGAGAATTTTCTTGTAACTTTTCACCCCAATAAAAGAACCAAGAGTGAAAAGTGTAAGATTTAAATAATCAAATAAGCGGATAACTTTAAATCTGAAAATCCAAGATCTCAAATATGTGTACATAGCATGTTTTAATTTATTTTAGATAAAGACACTGTTGGACGACTGTGAGGAATAATCTTTGTCCGGCAAAAGCGTAAAATTAATAGGAAATGTCTTCTCACTATTTCCCGACAAGGCACAATGGGAATCTAGAAAAGTTATCGAATAGTGAGGGACCTAACCTTTATAACCTTATAATGACTCTTGATATGCCTCCCACTATGTGGCGCACTCACGTCATTAGGCTTACACTTAATAATGTCCGGATTCATACGCTCGATTCATCGTACCTTATGAGGGTTTGAATCGATTCATTGTACCTATGAGGCTCAACGCCTTCAGATCTTGCCATCTCAATAACTATGACTCCTATTTGCTTTATAAAATTAAATGACAATTAAAAGATGCCCACCTTATAGCTGGAATTATTCCAACATTCTCCCACTCGACTAATTTTAATTGGTTTTTTATTTTTTTATTTTTTTATAAGAAAATAAGTTTGATAAAAAAAAATAATAAAACTAAAGCAAACTTTATAAAAATGCTATAAACATAGTTAAGAGATAAGCACTCAAAACAATCTGTCCGATAAAACACTAATATTTAAATATGGCAATTATCATGTCATTTAGCAACACAAAATCAACCGATATTCACAAATAGTAGTGAAGTTATCGACATAGATCACGTATGACAAAGGTAGTGTAGCAAGCAACAAATGTACGTATATTATCAATTGTATGATTTCTTTATAAAGAAACTTTAAAAATCCATATGTATATCTCTTTGATATTGAAATAACCGTGATAGTGTCGCTCGAGATATACCATACTTGAAATAACACCACTTCTCTTCAAGTACAAACAAAGAAAGTCCTTATGTATATATCTTTATAGATTGAAATAACCAGATAGTGTTGTTCTTAAGATATACCATACTTGAAATAACACTACTTTCAAGTATAAATAAATATAAAATTCATGGAAAAATATAAATATTGAATATCAATATTATTCATCAAATGTAATACAACACATGACAATATAAATAACTCCCACTAACCAAGTACATCAAAGGACTTTATAATACCTATGTTAAAAAACATGCTCGAAGGTAATAAGTCTAAGTCCCTTGGTCAAAGGATCAACTAACATGTTAGTGGTGTCAATGTGCTCCACCATGATATCTTCATTTTTGACAAGATCCCTTACTGTGAGATACTTTAGCTCGATGTGCTTTGAACCTTTTGAACTTTTATTGTTCTTTGAAAAGAACATAACAACATTATTGTCATAGAAGATCTTTATAGGTCGAGATATGGAATATGCTTTGGCTAACCAGAGAAATGATTCTTTACCCAACAAATTACTGATGGCGGCTGCATAACAACAACAAACTGGCTTGCATAGTAGAAGGAAGCACGAAGAGTTTGTTTTATTGACCTCTTCAAGAAATGCTCCCCTGCCATCATAAGGAAATATGTATCGAGAAGTTGATTTTGATCATAGAACATCTGCAAAATACAGATACATGTGACCCCTGCGCAGAGTTTCTACATTTTCTATAAACAAGCATGTAATCTTTTGGTCGATTGCCAGTATCTCATGCCTTTCTTTGCGACGCTCAATCTTTTTTTATCTCTAAGTTAAATCCTCAATAATTTCACTAAGGCTATATCGGGCCCATGCAAACTTGAGCATACATGGGACTCTAAGCCAGCATATGGAATATTCTCCATTGATTTTCTTTGGAAATCATTACCACTAGGACATTGACTTTTGCAAGTTTGTCACCTTTACAAGCAGCCTTCTCATTGCAGTCTCCATCATTGTCGTTTAAGTACTTTCAAATCAGCACTAACCATAGCCCAGAGACAATCCCAACAAATTTTGAGATCATCTACTGGATATAATGCCGAGATTACAAAATGAGCGCCTCATGAAAGGGAATCTTTCATTTCAAAAAGTCAGTATGAAGCTTTGGATAGTAGAACTTTAGTTTCATCTTGAAGATTAACGTATTATCATTCACTTTGGCAAGCAAAATCTATCTCTCAACACTTTGCTGGAAGGCAGGAAAATAAAATTTGCCTTAACTGATTATGGAATAATAGTGATACCTTATTCTCAACAAAACCAAGAGATTATCATGGCATCAAACTTTAAGTACCAGCATGCAGGCTTTGTTTCCAGCGCAAATGGTTCAACTTTGGTTTTACACAGTGTTCCTTACCATTTCCTCAATGCTTTGAGGCTGCTTCATGTAAATGAGTTTCATAAATCACCATTTGAAGAATCACGATTTAACATCTATCGATGAAGTTCTAAATGAAATGTGAATTAAACACATATAATTCTAAATGGTCCTTACCCCCTTGAAACTTGTGGCGCTGACAAGGTGTCAGTTGACTATGACCTAGGAAAATCTATCGTCAAAGTATCGAGACCATGCACACAGGTAAAATGGCGCAGAATTTGCGCATAACACTATCAATACATATACGGCTTTATGTTTACAATAGTTCAAAGTCATTTCACATTTACTGTAGCCACAATCTATATTTATATTAAAGATACAGAGATTCTATGCATATTATCCCGAAAACCTTCAAGCCTGACTGACTTTCTTCAAAATTGGCCTCTAAAATTAACATCTTCTCGAACACTCCTGTACATGAAAAAAATAATGTTTATTACCTACCTCATCAACAGGGTGAGCTATCACGGGGACCGCCCTAAATGGATTCTGCTCTCACACCTAGAATTATGCAATGCTCCAATGTAAACTTTTGCCTCAAATCAAATATGTGATCCCAGCAGATGTGCAAATATACATTCATTTCTCGAGTCTCACGAGCTCTCACCTTGCCTAAGCCAGCCTTGTGAAATAATCTTACATTTCAAAGCAAAACTTGGCCCATTTATTGCAATATCTGCTATCGAAATTCGGCAAAAAGATGGGATTACCTGCGAGAGGCGAAAGATGTAATTTGGAGAACTTCGACAGTCATGGTCTTCATCGACCGAGTACATTTGGACCGTCTGACCACATGGGATATCATCATGAGATTCTTTGCAAATCATGTTTGTTTTTCAGAAAATTCATGTTATGCACACACACCTAATTTCTGGAGTTTTTTGGTGGTGCATATGAAGTACATTATGGCGTTTAAACGTGGTAAATGCTAACATATTCACGTATACATATATATGTCTTATATCTTCATATATATATGCTGAATAATTTTGACAATTTCGCGATGTCCCTTCTTCTTCCCTAGGGCCTTTGAATAATAATCATGAATTAACTCACTTGAGCTGATCTCAGAGCTAAAACTTTCAATGACACACACAGTATATTCCATATAATTTAGTGACCTCATATTAATACAGTGTGCATTGAAGCTTTCTGAATTTCTTTATCACTCAAACCATTCATTATTAATTTCAGCTTCCCAACACATGGACAGTTTTGGGGTCATTTTCCAAACAGCAGTTGTTTATAACGATCACGAAAAACAAACGTGTAAGTGAAATAAGTGGGAATCTGCTCTTGCATCGGTTCCACTTTGTGAATGAATACCATAACCGATCAGGCCTAATGCATAAACACAATTTATTTCACAAATTACAACTACTGGCTTTTTTTCCCAAAACAGTCCTAAGGTTGTCGCGGATGCGTGTCAAATAGTTCTATAGAATTCAACATTTGGGTTCAAAGTTTGGGATGATCATTTCTTATTACTGTGGCCTCCAAACCTTCAAAGCATTACAAAAACACTTCATCAGAAGTAAAACAGTAGGATAAAACCCACCATACTCATGGAGTTTTTGTTTGGCTTCCTCAAAACCAGTACTCAGCGCCCACTCACGTGTGGCATGAAACGACTTTCTTTCTTGCTCAAAGTCAGGCTGAAACCAGTCAGATTCGACCGAGGAAATCTAGAGAAAAGGTGCTCTCTCTCTCTCTAAAAAGCCTCAAGATCTCAAAAACCTAACTTTGCATCTTTTTCTCCACCTTCTCCTTCACGTTTGCCTTTTTGGTTGAAGATTAACTATTCTCTATTTTGTCATTTTTCTCATTTAGATTAAAATGTCATTCATGCCCTTCTCTTGGATTTTGACGTGTGTGCCTGACCTCAGTCAAATCTGTTCCATCATCTCTACTCATGCAACATGTTTCACGCGGAGTACACGTATTTATAGTGACTTTATTCACATCCACATGTATCGTTTTACGACACCGAATCTTCTGATATAAACAGTACAAATTATTGTCTATAATTTGTGAGAGTCAATATTAATTGGGTTTGAGAAAATTCAGCGTGAATCCGTTTTTAGTCATCAGAATCTAGAAAATTCTGATTTGACCCAAAATTCTGATTTGCCATTTTAGGAAAATTGTATATAAATTTTCTTGGGTCTTACAAAGAAGCGGTGCGAAGGTTTCGGTATAATCAATACCTTCCTTCTGGGAGTAAAACCACCTTAGCTACCAATCAACGCTTTGAATCTCTCGAGAAATATCTTCTTAGAAACCTTCTTGGTTTGTATGCCCATTACCCCACAACCTTTGGTTTTTAGCCAGTGGTAATTCCCTGAGGATTTCTTAGACACCATTGTGGTCCATGGAGAAACATAATCTCATGCCTGTAGCATTGACGCTTGCCCTTGAGGGCGCTGGCGCAAATGTTTACACACACACACGCATCTTTACTTTTGTGAATCATTTAGATTCTTGATTGGACCAACTGTCAAAATCGCATTCCTCCCGAATAAACTTCTGCTAATGACAGTAGTGATAAAATTACATGAATTTCTGGTTTCTAGTTGACGCCCCCGGAAGCTTGCAGTTCTTGCATGAGTTTGTTTCTGGCACTTTTCTCATCACGGGCCGGATCATTGTGTCAATCACCATCCGGTACTCCTGAAGTAGCGAAACGATGGGGAGAGTTCCACAAATGATGGCTCTCTGGGTAAAGTAATGCGACTCAGCCCATTTCTCTGCTTTCAGGGTTCATATCTTTGGGAGGGAGGGAAGGGAGGACTTGAGAGTTAGGAAAATCGGCTATCAGGTTCCAAAATTTTTCCGTAGAGACTCAGCGATTCTCACACACACTACGTAGAGTGGGACCCGCTAAAGATTTTAACATGTGCTGGAATGTCCCCGGATTGCTGCACAATGGTAAGCACCGCGTACAGGTTCAGGATCAAGTGGCTCTGCTCACACACGTAGTTTGTAAAGTCACCTCAGTTCTGAGGACATCCACTATAAACCAGCATGAGAAATAGTTTGAGGCTGGGCTTTCTATATGATCCTAAAAGTATTCGAAAGAGGCGTTAGGGATGGGGTTGCTTTAAAAGGAGCTGTGAGGATATGGTACAGTAGTTTTGATTGCTTCTTTAAAGATAAATCAGGAAGAGTGAACCCCTCTCATCATACTTTCATAAAGTGTGATCATCTATGATGCTAAACCACTCCAATAAATGGTTACTTCTTCCTTTTTATTGATTTTCAATGATCTTAATAAAATATTTACTACGAAGATCAGGAGCCGTCGAAAATAAAATATATTTATTTTCCCCGGTATCACGCTTACCTTGAAAATGCCCGATTACTGCCCTATTATAATCTCCATTGTATTAACGTGGAAAGTTCGAAAGGATCCGACCATTGTTGAGAAATTGTTTGATGAACGTCTCCATTTGATCAAAGTGAACTGGATCGAACTTTGGTGTTTCGTTTGTCCGGGATGCGCGAACCGGGCAGCGATTGCGATATTATCATATAAAGCCTGATCTTGCTTGACAGCGGGCGATATTTGGACAGTGTGATTCCATAAAATGTCAGTTGAAGAAAATGATGACTCTGGTGGATATTAATATGAAAGTAAGTCTCGTCAGTGGTATGTGTATTGTTCATTTTGGTGAGCCACTTTGTTGGGTTCTGCGGGATTATGTTTGTGCGGCACGAAGAAGAGACGGGCGGATATCGACTCTCGGCGAAGTTAAATCAGGCGCGATGAAGATCTGGAAGGGTCTTTCGAGTCAGTGGACGTACTAACGACATAATGACTAACGACCGTACGCTCTGTGGCGTGAAGTGTGTTCTGAATATCGACGATTTTGTCTGATGGCGTGTTTCGGTTCGCCGTCGGTCGTGCGCTCTTTCTTTGCGTATTGCCGGTGGTTGATGCTGGTTCGGATTAACGCTAATGGGTTGATAAGTTGCTGTTATTTCTGTAACATCGTTGCGGTGTGCTTCGATGGTCAAAGCGTGGTTAAATAACGTCGCGCTATGAATGAGATATTCGAGACAGACAAAAAAAAGGAGGGATGTTGTGTCATTCTTTTTTTAAAATCTTCTAAGCCAATCATAATTTGTTTGTTTCAAAGTGGGAAAAAAAAAAAAAAAAAATCTTCTAATGGGTGAATCTACGTTTTTATCACAATCTTTTTTTAAAAATAACAGCTGAAATTTTCATTTTGGCTTGATAACCATGTTCCTTCTTGATTTTCATGAAATTTGAACAAAACTCTATCAACTAGGATGATTAAATAGAACTTTCTAGTTTTGAAGTATCATTTGTTTTGAAAATTTTCTTTTTTGATATTCATTAACCAATAGGAGGAACATGATACTTATCTCCAAGGAATCGAATACACAGGATGAAAGAACCTTATTAAATTCTGCAAAGTTTTAAGCACTTTGATGGGTTTAGGGTGTTCTAAAGCAAAATAGTTGAAGTTTGGTTTTTTGAGAGTCTTAAGGATGGCCTAGGATTCTTTGGTTATTATGTGAAAACTGTTAGTCGACTTTTTGCACATTTTCCTGGGAGGAGTGTGATGAAAGAAAATCAAGTAAAACATTTGAAAATCCCTTTATAATTTATTCAAAATAAAAGTGTGTAAATAATAACACCATCTTGCAAGATTATGAGCACGGAATTGATTTTGGTGCTCTTTTGCAAATTTCTTTATCACTTTTGCAATCAAACTCACGCCAAAAGATTTACACTATTAAATAACATCTCTTAGTTTTTTTTTTTTGAATCTGTGAGGACTATACTAAGTTTTATTATTTCACGGTAGAATAAATATGCATTTTCTTGGGGCCATTCGCATGCTAGAATGAAACGGGACAATGGATATTTGTTTTTGAAGGAAGTATAGTTAAGGATTTACCATATCCTCCCATTGAAATCTGTTTCCTATTATTGAAAGGCGTCAAGATGTAATATCTTAAATGAGGAGCTTCATAACTTGAGTTTGTGTAATTATGACTTGTGCATGATCTTGGATCATGGATTCAAGGGTTTTCTTGTGAAGCCATTTGAGACAAGGGTTTTCTATGTATTCTAAGATTTGGATAGAAGTGAATCTGTTTGAACTTAAAATGCCTTGAGTTAGTTTTCACATCTTTAATCTAGTTCGGAAATTTGGTGGAAGAAAGCTGGCAAAGCCTTGAATGGTTTTTATATTTCCTTGAAGTATTTTCAAATCCTAAAAACCTTATTTGAGTATGGAAGAAGTTTTAAAAACTTTATATTGGAATTATAAATATTTTCTTTCTAATGATCTTTGGAAATTTTTAAATGTTGAAAATGTTCTTTTTTATATTGAATTTGAAGATAAGGACTTCATCAATATATACTATAAGAAGAAACTAGTATAGTTATTGAAGATATCATTCGTGTATGTTTTGGAATTATAGTGTCATTGCACCCGATCCCGATGATATGGCATTCAATTCATAATGGTCGATTCCAAGACTAATGATCATGTTTTGTATTTATCTTTTCTTCAAATAAGATTGCAAAATCAAAATTTCATATAAAATTTTGAAAAATAGAAGAGCTGTGCCATTTGTTATCAGTGTCCTCTTTACATTGGGTATTAGATAATTAATCATTGTTTATACTTTTTTTTTTTGCACACTGATGCAAGGTTTATGGTTGTGCTAATCTTGGAAAACCTCTTTCTATTTCAAATGTTTTTTATCTATAAAATTTACTTTGCAGCTCTGGGAGAGTGGCTTGACCTTATCAGAAGGAATTTTTGTCACTACAGCAAATCTTGTTTGCTTTTCTAAATATTCTAAGAGTTTTGGATTACCATTTGTTGGTTTTTACTTTAGTAGAATTTTCTTTTCATCCCAAAGTCCTTTTTAATTTCATTTAAGAATGTAAAGGAGACCATATATTTTTCGGTTCAAAATGCATTTGGAATGAAAGCATAATTGATTTTCTATTTGTTTTTGAGCTTGATGATACTTTCTTAGTTGACTAGATTTTAAATTTTCTTCTATTTTTGTATTGAACAACCATGAAGAATTTAATTTTTGTTTTTATATTTTGAATGAGATTTATTTGTCATGTATTTGATTAAATTTATTTAGATTTGTGTTCCAATTTCTTTGAAGCTTATATTGACTGAGAGAAGGGCACTGCGTTGGAGCTTTGTGAAAAAAAGTTAAAAAAAAGAAGGATATGTTGTGGTAGGAGAGGGGTTGAGCCGTTAGGGTTTATTCTCGGAATTAAAAATGGATATGGACCTTTATGCTTTGAGTAATTTAGTCAAATGACGAAATGGGTTAAAACACGCTTGGGTATGGATCTTTCACTTGGGTATTTTCATCAAATTAAACTTATATTAGGGTTTATTCTCTATTCTGATGTACTTTGCATGTAATCTTTCTCAGAGATTCAAGTGAGAGCTTTCTTCTACGCGTGATTTTCCATGAGAAAAGGGACGTTTTATATTGGAGGGATTTTTAAGGAGTTTGTTGTTTATCGATATCTCAGATAATTTGTAAATATGATGTATCAATAAGTAGTAATTATGGCTTTTTGTTGCCTGTAAGACTTTTTTGCCTTTCAAGCACGTTTTATAAGGTTGTAAATATGCCATTTTCCATAATATTTCGATCATGAAAATGATACAGTTTCCAACAACAACGGACTTGCTCATCTTCTTCACACAATTTCCTTTTATGGTATGGAGCACAAGGAAATGTCCACTGCTAAGTTGAGAAACAATGCCAATTTCTCACTAGAACAAGTGGAGTGAGGGAGGAGGAGGAAGGAGGAGGCTGATGACTTGGAGGGGGCCTCCAGGCACGTCACCAAGTCAACCTACAATTATTCCTTTTCCTGCCTCTACTACAAAATTACAAGTACTCAAATAACAAACCATAAATTGAATAAGGCATGATTTTCTTGATAGTCTCTCGATCCATGCAAATGGTAAATCGAGAAAAGGAAAATTTGGATATCTTACATTTATGCACCATGAAACCCTAGCCTAAACAATCGCCGTTTCCAAACATGGACATTCAGGCACTCATAATGGCAGTGTTTGTTGTTCTCATTAAATGGAAACTGGGAGACAATTAGGACATATTTATTTCTATTCGACACCAAGGAATTTGGGATCGTTTCATCTTATTCAAGATTATGATGACTTCATATGAAGTCTTTGGAGTTGTTTTGAGAAATATAACTGAGAAAGTCTCAAACAAGGTGATCTGGGTATGCTGAATATTTGATTTGCTAAAAGAAATTATACAGCTAGAGTTGGATTTATTTGCACTTTGCTTTGGCCCAGAGGACCAAGGAGATGCTGCAATCTTGTATGGAAAGAATGTTGGCCAAGAGGATATGACGAAGCTTTCTTGTAGGACTCTTGTCTAAATTCTAGGATGAAGGACAGTGAGATGGTTCTTTGCTCAAACTACAATTTTTATAGATGAATATTGCACATAGAAGAAGTGTGAGAAGACCGGCGATGTGATATTTAAAAAATCCGATCAGCGTGGTCTACCTAGTGGAAACTTGCCTTCAGTAGTCCACGCCAACGGATATTCATATTAGTCAATGAAGAAGGCTTCCGCCCACCAGTGGCAGTCAAGGAAGCACAAACTGGGCAGAAAGCAGATCCCAAAGTGGCTTGAGACCACATTTTCAAAATCTTGTAAGTGGCGTAAATGAGGAAGGAAGGAAGAAAGAAACCAAGCTAACGAGGTGACTGCATAAAACACATAGCGGAAGCACTTTTTGCAAGATGTTGGCGGAGATCTCATATTAAGGAGGATTAGTTAACAGGGTACAAAATGCAGTGTGCTTGGTGGTTGACCATTAAGAGACTCATGGATTTTGCATCAAACTAAGACTACAATCACAACGACTGGTTGTAGAAAGATATGTTCTCTTCTTATGTGTTCCATCTTGATAAATGGGAGTGCAGGATTGTGAATCGATTCATTCTCTACATTAGTGGCAGGGATAGGAACGGATTCAAATCAGTTGAATATCCTCCTCAAGCTATTCTCCATGTCTAAAGTTATAGCGCAATTTGTTGTGCTGTTTAGAAGGAATTGGCAGGATTTGCCCAGGTGTGTGACTAACTCCGTCTCTGCTTGCCACGTATTTTTTGGGACACGGTCAGGGCTTGGGAGTCAGCTTGTGGGCTATCCACGCCCACTTCTAGCTGGCTGCCATCTTTAAGAAGATGGCCGACCCGATCAATTTCAGTCGATTCCTTGCCCACACCCCAGCTTGAGGAACATATCCTCCCACAAACCTCGTACGTAACCGCCCTTAAGATGATCACGATCTTTAAAAACGGAAAGACTGGTTTCTTGATTATGTGAAAGGCAGCAGGATAGCCCAACACAGTGAAATCCGCTTTGCCTCCCTTCACGAAACCAATCACCCACTTTCATAAAAAGTGGATCATCATCCTCCTTACACTTTTTTTAATAAGGAGAGTAATGCTATGAAGATAATATTGGCTCTAACACTGAGATTGACATTTTGATGCCCTCTATCCTCAGATAGCTTTGTGAGCATTTGAGGCCGTGAGCACCATCGTTGGTCCTTGTTTGTTTTACGGGTTCTTCTTTGTCGAGGTTCATGCCTCGGCGATCCAGTGCGAGAATCCGAGAGACAACAATTGGTGCCGTCTATGGGAACAACTAAGTAAAAAGTCGCATCGGCAATGTGCGAGGCTTCGTCGACTATCAAGCGATCCCTCATACCCTGAAGAATCAGTAGTTCCTGCTCATTCATCCCGGTTAAAGTCGGATCTATCGCTATGACTGACAATCCGGAAAACCGATCCCTTGAAGACCATTTTCCTTCGCTGGCGTCGGGGATATGGAGGCGAAGCGGGAAGAACATGCGAGCGGATGGTAAGTGCGAGGCCGTCGACGCGTCTGTCTGCGTGAAAATGATCACTGCGGGCTCGTCCCGGGAAAGAAGGAATCAGGTCCCAGAAAATACCGCGAGGGCGAGCTACCACGCACCGGTTAAAACAAAATAAAGAAGCGAGGAACTGTCAGGCCGGGCGACAGCCGTGGCAGCGGCAATGGCGATGAGTTATCTTCTGGCGACTCTCAGCTGCTGATGCGCCACCTACGAAGAACAGCGTGGAGGAATTCGAATCGGAAAGAATTGCTTGCCGTTCGGCCGTCCGTCAGTGGCATATCTCGCCGAGTACAGAGAGAATTCAGCATAGAGAGGCTACAGTCGGAGCAAGCCCCTAAAAATATGCCCATGTGGTAGAGGGGCATATCACTGTCACTTCCATTCGTGTATCCTACCTTCGGGGTTGCACCAGCCCCGTACATGCCTACACCCACCACTATTCGGGAACCAGAAGACATGCTATCCTCCCTGTTGGGCCAGCACATCTTAAGCTACGAGCCACCGCTTGGCTTTGTCATACCATCATTTGCCATGTATGATGGCTCCTCTGACCCGTATGACCACATGCTACACTTCAATCAGGCAATGATACTCAATGTGGGAGACGACCACCTATTATGCAAAGTGTTCCCGGCCAGCTTGAAGGGGCCTGCTTTGGCTTGGTTCCACAAACTCCCACGGAGATCTATCATTCGTTCAATGAGTTGTGGGTGGCATTTGTTTCCCATTACTTGTGCTCAGTTAGATGGGAAACATTAGTTCTCTACAAACCATCTTCAAGCAGGAAGATGAGTCCATCCGTGACTTCACCAGGAGGTTTAGGGGGGTTGTCCAACAAATTGATTCATATAGCATGGATGCGGTCCTCCAGAATTTCTGAAGGAACTTTGGGCCAACCACACCATTCTTCCACTCGCTATCCCTGGATCTACCTACGATAATGGAAGAATTGTACAAACGGGCGGATAATTATTCAACACTGGAGGATAATATCCGGGTTGCCTCCCAGACCATGATGATCACGGCCCCAGTGTGGAGCCAAAGGTTGCTTTGAACCAAAGGGGAGCAAGAACCAGAAACGCTCTTGAGATCAATCAAAGAGAAAGAGGGAACCCCCGCAGTTTACCCCTCTGAACATCTCGTATGACAGACTTCTTCCGCTCATCTGGGATCACCCCGACTTTAAATGGCCCTTTCCATTTGATGCGATCATGCAATATGACTCAGTCTTTATGAGCGAAGAGCTACCACGAGGACCACGAACGCGAACCCCGACCGATGTCGGCTGAAGTTTATGGTGGAAAAGTTAATCAGGGCTGGCCACCTCAGGAGATATATCCAGGAGAGGGTCCACGTAGCTGAGGCATCCCCTGTGGTCGAAAGAATAGCGGTCGACTCCCACACGAACCTCCCGGCCCGCCATCGACTATATCTTTGGGCGGCCCGGCTAACAATGCGATGTCAGTCTAAGCACCCGGAAGAAGGGCATTGTGCATGGCAGCACCGTTCGGGCTGGATAAACACCATTCACACCCAGACGACGGAAGCGATCGGTGATCGGCGACCTATATCCTTTCCCTTTATTAACCCGGGGTCATTACTCCACACCATGATGCACTTGTACTTGCCAATGTATCAATGATTTGCGATGCGCACAAAGTACTTGTTGACCTGCGGTGGGGCGTCTGACCAAGCGCCGCGTTGACGAATGAACATCTCCTTGGATGGGTGAGATTCGGTTGGCGGGAATCCTATACGGCTTTTGCAGGCGACCATGGTAATGATAGGTGGCGATACCCTCTCCAGTTAGAAGCGAAGGCCGATGGTCGTGGGATTACGTTTTCGGTTAGCAGAACGGGCATGTACAATGCCATTGTTGGTCGAGCATGGTTGCATGCAATGAAAGTCGTGCCATCCACTTACCATTAAATGATCAGCTATCACGACTCTAGTGGGCAAGTTGATCTTCCCCAGCGACGAGCGCGGCCGGCGATGTTACGGTGTCGGTGCGGAGGGCGTGAGAAAAAGCGGCTGACAATCCACGGCCTAGAGACCCGAGCCTCGAATAGCAACTACCAAGTAGCCGCCTGGCGCGAGTGGAAAAGTGGAAGGCGAGGCAATTGGTGGGTTGACCCCTTAGAATCAATGCCTGGTGTTTGGATAAATCCACCTACATTAGTTCTCTCTTATCCGGTGCGGAGAAAGAACAAATATGTCAGGTTCTGCTCCACAATATGGATGTGTTCACCTAGACTCACTCAGACATGGGCGTCATTAACCCGACACCGCGCCTCTCTGGCGAATGTCATTCCTTGACGGTCGTATAGGCGAAAATGGCGTTTCCACAAGCGATATCGAGGTTATTCGAGGCCAGTGGATAATCTTTTGGAAGCGGGATTCATCAGAGAAATCAAGTACCCGGAATGGCTGGCCAATGTAGTGGTAGTCCAGAAAAAAGGCAAAAAAATAGAGTGTGCGTGGACTACACGGATCTCAATGAGGCATGCCCGAAAGATAGCTTCCCTCTACCCTGGATAGATTAGATCGGTGATGCATCAGCAAGGTATTGGATGTTGTCGTTCCTGGACGCCTTCTCGGGATATCATCAAATACCCATGCATTCGCTGGATGCGGAGAAAACAACCTTCATCACCCCGCGCGGCCTGTTTTGCTACAACGTGATGTCGTTGGCTTAAGAATCTTTGAGCGACTTATCGAGAGGTTAATGACAGATGTTTAGGCCATTTACTTGGAAAAACCATGGAGGTTTATATTGATGACATGTTGGTAAGTCAAGAACACCGGACCATGTTGAACACCTATGAGCTTTTGACCTCCTAGGGCATACGATATGAAGCTGATCCTTCAAAAATGCGCCTTAGGTCGGCGGGCGATTCTTGGGTTTCATGGTGACTCGAGAGGGTATCGGCTTGACCTCGCTCGACTTAAAGCTATTACAGGAGTCCGGCTCAGCCTGCAGAAAGGAAGTACAATAGTTGATTGGTTGGTTAGCCGCCTTGGGGCGGTTCATCTCTCGGTTTACAAACCGTCTAAAGTCATTCTTTGCTATCCTAAAGGGGGCCAACCGAGCTGGGTGGAATGAGAAATGTGATGAAGTCCTCATTGCTATCAAATAGTATCTCGCAGAACCTCTAGTCCTTGCTGGCGGGCCGTGAAACACTTTCGTGTACCTAGCCGAGTTTCGAGGATGTGTAATGAGTGCTACCCTATTCAAGGAAGATGCGAATAAAAAGTAGAGGCTAATATTTTTTGTCAGCAAGTCCCTAGCCGATGCAGAAACCTGGGACAACCACCTCGAGCAGGCGACATTAACTCTCTAGGTAGCAACGAAGAAGCTCCGCTCATACTTCTAAGCACACCCCATTGTTGTGCTAACTAACCTTCCTCTTCGGAGCACCATTCACAAGCCTAACTTGTCCGGGAGGATGGCTCAGTGGGCTATTGAATTGAGCAAGTTCGGTATTCATTACAGCCAAGATTGGCTAAAAAAGGTCAGGTTCTGGCATATTTTCTAGCATAAATCCCCCAATTCAGAGCGAGCCAAGGCAAATTGAACTGGTGGATCCTTAATGTAGACAGGGCATCTCGTCAAACCGGAGCCGACATTGGGTTGCAACTTAAATCTCCGACCGGGGGGAGAATTGAGCAAGCTATCCGTTTAGGCTTCAGCGCCTCCAACAACGAGTCAGAATATGAGGCCATATTAGCCGAAATTGAACTAGTAGTTACTGTGTCTTCCAACAGGCTTCTGATTCGAAGTGATTCGTAGTTGTTTGTGGGGAAAGTAAACGAATAATATGAGTCGCGAGACCCCCGAATGGCAAAGTATGTATCCTTGGTTAAACAACGCTTGGACAGCTTTTCAGCCTGGAAGCTTAAACACATCACTAGAGACTACAATGAGAAAATGGACGCCTTGGCCGCCATTGCCGCTTCACTTCGATACTTGAGAAACAGTGTTCACGCCCGTCTATTATCAGCCGGATTAGGTCGATTGTCACTACCGGGTAAGCCGGTGGACGAGGTCTCCCGCTATTGGATGGACCCCATAGTGCGATATATGTCGGCCACGAGAGAACTCTGAAATGACGGAAATAAAGCTCCGCAGGTCGAATCCGGTTGGCCGGGTTCTCTTTGGTTAATGGGCGGTTATTTAAGCGATCCACAGGCGAGCGTGCGCCAAGTGCCTAACTCTAGAAGCGGGGACATTATGTGTTCGCCATTGCATGAAGGAATATGTGGTAATCATCCAGGCGGCAGAACATTGGCACACAAAGCCCATACTCAGGGATATTATTGGTTAACTATGAGATCTAACTCTGCCGACTACGTTCGAAAGTGTGATCAATGCCAGCAAATAGCCCCAGTTTTGAGATCACCCATTTCGAGGATTTAATTTCCGTGCAGGCCCTTGACCTTTTCGCCCGGTGGGGAATTGACATAGTCGAGTAGCTTCCCTCTTGCCTTTCGAAGAAATTATTATTGGTAGCGTGATTATTTCAACAAGTGGATCGTCAGGGATTTGCAACAATCGAGGATAAGGATGTCACTTCGATTCATACGGAAGAATATGTCGTCACGCCGGTTTGGTATACCGATCGATTGTGTCGGTCACTGAGCACGGTCGGCCAATGGGAACATCTGAATTTATGTTAGGAATTTAAGATAAGAATCTATGCTCCCACTCAGCGGTATCCGTGAAGCCCATTAGCGAAGCCTCGAAATAAGACCACAATTAACCGCCTTAAAGAAGCGATTAGATTGACTAAAGGCAAGTGGGTGGATGAACTCCCAGGGGGGTACTATGTGGGCCCATAGAGCAGCGACTCATCGGCCCGGCCAGATATATCCTCTTCGTGCTTACTTATGGGATGGAGGCTATAGTCCCAAGAGAAATCGGCATGCCCACACTCCGAACTGATTTACCCGAGCAGTCAAATGCGGAAACTGTGATCAAAGATCTAGACACGACGAGATGAAGCTGCGAAAGCGACCAAGCATGCGAATAGCATCATACCCGCAATGAGCTAGAAAACCTTTACAATTGGCGCGTGAAGCCACATATGTTTCGATCGGGACACAGTCCTAAGAAAAGTTTACCAGTCTGACCGATTTGCCCGGTCGAAAAATTCCAGCAAAACTGGGAGGGACCATATATTATAACATGGCCTGGCGAATCTGGATCGTATGCTTTAGATAAACTAGATGGGACGCCTGTACCTAGAATGTGGAATGTTATGCACCTCAAAAGGTACTATAAATAAAGAATGATTAAATACCTAACTTTGTTCCTGTCCCAAAACGTTCATTACAAAGCCCGTGTAAGGTTGATGTTCTACCGGCCCAAAATGGTTGATGCCCAGCTGGTTCATTACAAAGCCCGGGTAAGGTTGATGTCCTACCGGCCCAATATGGTTGATGCTTAAATTTGGTTCATTACAAAACTGAACAAGGTTGATGTCTACCGGCTAGTATGGTTGATGCCTACCTAGTTCATTGCAAAGCCTAGGTAAGGTTGATGTCCTGAAGCCCTGAAGTAGCATGTTTGATGCCCGGTACGGTTCATTACAAAGTGCGGGTAAGGTTGATGACTCTGCAGGCCCGGCATGGTGTTCCGGATGGTTCATCCCAAAATCCCATGGTTAATGCCCCAACTGGCCCAATATGGTAGATGCCCAGCGGTACATCACGATGCCCGGAAAAGGAAGCGGTAGAAGAAGGATCAATGAACCTTGCTAACCGGAATGTTCATCCCGAGCTGATCTATGTCCTACTCAAGGTACATCTTTTCTTGCCCGACTAAATTAACTTAGTTATGAAGTAAAGCACCCACATCAAATTAGTAACACCGCATGCTTTATTATCGATAACATATCTTGGTTTCAAAACAACAACAAAAACCAAGACAGTAAAACATAGGTGAAGAAACAAAGGTCAATGAGCAACCACGAAATGAAACCCAGAAACACCATGTCCCTCATTCTCCCTGGTTACTCCGAGAAAGCAGGCTCTTTACCTGACCTCGGCGGCGGAGAGATGCTCACCCGCGCTGGCTGTTATCGGGTCTCGAGAGCTGCGGTAAAGACCTCCTCTCAGACGCATTCGTCACTTCATCAGGATGAACATCGATGGACGTAGCTATGGCAAGGATAGCACCTGGGGGCATTGGGATTAATAAAAAACTTTGGAGATAATGGCTTCGACATGTCGGCGTCCACCACAGAATTGGGTTGGCCATGAATTTTATGCGAAAACACGGCTGACCATACCCATAATTAGGAATCGCATCAAGTTCTCCTCGTAAGCCTTCCTCAGGGCCTCGTTATCTCTAAGGGCTTCTTCCCGGATAGTAGACATTTCATCCTTGCAAGTCTCAAGTTCTAATAGTAGAGAGACTCGTTTGTCGGTCAGACGGCTAACCTTATCATCAGCCTTCCGCCTAGCCTCCTCTGTAACAGCCAAGGCATTTGGTACCTTAGACAACTCGGACTCCACCTTAGCCCTTGACGCTCCCTGCCGCATCGGCATCCATGCGTGCCATCAAAGCATCATGGTGAGCAGCATCTCTCTCTACCTCAGCTCGGGCCATCCTTTCAACGCTTCCTCACGGCCCCTCTCCTTCATCCCGGTAGGGCTTGACAACGCTTGACTAAGGAGCGCTCGGCCTGTGGTCGAAGCTTGATCGATTGGGCATGGGCGCGACCTCTCCATCCCTCAGTCGAGTTTGAAACTCTTGGTGCTGGTAGGTCATGTTCCGAATGGCCGTGACCGCCTGAAACGCGTTAAGATAAAGCTATAATTCGGTAATGATATTCGGTAGTCATGCTTGATTCTGAAACATACTAGCTCTCATGATTGGACCAGTTGCGGTTGCGTATCAGCATGCCATCTTCGACCGCCTGTTTGAAATCTTCCTTACAAGCATAGGTAGGGGTCGAAATGACATATTTGGTACCATTCCCCTCAGCTCGCACCTCTACCGACATCCGAAGCATTGTTGGGTATAGTTGTTCCAAATGGGCGGCCGGGGATTCCCCCCGGTTGAATGGCTCCTAGCACTTGATAATTTCCTAGGCTCCTTTGGGCCCGGGAGCTGATACTTCCTCCATAGGGAGAGATTGGCTCTGTGGAGGAATATAAGAATATAGCAATAGTCGGTCGGGAAGCGAAGACCTGTGCGTGGCAGGATGACATGGCTTTGGCTGGCCTGCTAGTAATCTGCTTCGAGGGAATACCCTCCCTAACTTCCTCATGAGTTAGAGGAACCTCTCCTAAATCAGCTAAGTGAGCAGTCTCCATAGTTGGTTAGTCGTGAAAGCCCATCTCAAGCGAGTCCATAACGACTATCGCTTGCTCTTCTAAACCTCCCCCAGTTGAGTGTTGATCAACCTCACCAACACCCTCGAAGGTAGCATCAGTTGCCCGCTTGAAACTGGCACCCCATTTGTGCTTCTGCACGCCAAAGTTATGAATGAGTTCAGCCATCTCGTCCTCTTTTTCTTCCTCTTCGCTAGCCGGGGGGAGGCTTGATATTAGAGTAACCCAAGGGACAAAATCTTCCACCCCCGTGCCAGGCGCTCTTCGTCGTTCAGGCACCTACCTTCCCTTCTTGGATGCTTGGGGGTGTTAAGACCAAATGGTATATACAAATTTCTAACTATTACCAAAACCATGATCCTGATGTGTTTAAAACATTAAGACCATAAGTTGTGCATATTCAAATATATGAAACCATTACTAGAAGACTATAAATTAATCCCTGGCAACGGCGCTAAAAACTTGTTAAAACCAAATATAACTTGTATGCTCATAAGAAGAATAAAACTAAACTCAATTAAAGATTTAATTTGGGCTTAAAAAGCTGAGTGCCACAGTGTACAAATAATAAGAATTTATGGACCTATAGAAGTCGGATATCGTTCCCCACGAGATTGAAAAATTTAAACTTTGGCTACTATTCACTCAGTTTCCACACTATTTGAGCGTCTAATTTGAATGAAATTTAGTAACCTAATAAAATTTTAATAACTAGAATCTTACATTTAATATAAAGGAAAATTTAAATTCTAAATATAAGTGGACTGAACAATTATTATTTGGAAGTAGACACTAAGTTTCCTTTATTTGTGAAATTATCGATTCTGCATCATAATCTCATTCTATTTTTCCCTTTGAGTTGGAATCTGAATTTGTCGAGAAACTGGAGTAGTATAGTTTGGATTCCTCATTCTCTATACTTTTCACTAAGTAGAGGTTCATGTTCATTCTGAATCATGATTCTAATGATTACTTGTAATTAAATTTCTCTGTGGAATCTGGGTATTTTTAGTTCCAATACTTCATACCCATTTCTTATATTTAAAGTTTCTTACTTCAGCCAGGCGATTTACAGATTTCTACAAAATGAATGATGTCCCGTCCTTAAAGTCTGAAGAGTTTCTCTTTCATGATTAGATCTCATCTTTAACACGGGATCGAATAAATTCTTGATATAACGTCAGTCACGAGAGTTATTAAGTTTAAATGATATGCTTAGTAATAATGCACAAAGAACTGTAATTATTTTAATTATAATGTAAATTTTGAAAATAGGTTTAAGGGTGAAATTATAAAATTTTCAAAAAAATTGTGACCTTTTGCAATTAGGAAAGGTGGAGAGGTGAAAGTACAAATTAATGGAAGTTTAAATAGTAAATAACTAATAAATTGTCAATAGTTAAGGAAAGTCTGAAAATTCTCACAGATCTCGGATAATGCATGTTGTCTTAGTTAAATTAGATCTCATGAAATCTAATAACCGAGGAAGTTTTGTTAAATTAGGATATTGAATATTTTATGAATTTCTGGTGAAGGGGTTTGGGTAGAACTTTGAGCGAGTTTAGAAAAATCTCGAAAAATTGCAAATATTTAAAAATCTTAATTGGATAAACTAAAATTTTTAGGGATAAAATGGACCCAGAATGAAACAATAGAAATAGTTTATCAAATAATAAGAATAATAATTAAAGAAAAATAATAAAAAAAAAAAAGATACAAAATCAAAATGGCAGGGAGACTGACGGTGGGACGAGAGGGGGGCGTGAGGCGTTTAATTTGCTATTTTATTCTCTTTAGTTTTTCATGAATCTGTGAAAATCGGATAGTAAGGCGTTGATCGGAGAAGCGAAGCAAAGTGGTGCTCTGCTGAAGAGAGCTACGCATGGGTACCAATATCTTAGCTTTTTATTCCAACTTTTAAATAGAAAAATTTTCTTATTATTGTTTAGTCTAAAATTTTATATAATGGCTTGAAACCCTGGCGTGAAAGGTCGTAAATGATCCAAAATTTTCAAAGCGAGGTTAGGAATTTTTGGAATTTTGGGACTGTGTTCCAGGACATTCGGGGCTGAATTTTAGGGACTATTTATGGGCCGGTTTTGATTGAAATTTGGAAGTGAGTCGGATAAGTCGGACCAGAATTTTCAAAAATGTTTGAATATTTTTTGGGCTATATGAAAGTCCCTTTAGTAAAGGGTTGACTAAAGGACTGCAGTTTTTATGGGGTATTTAATGTGTATGGACATTTTGATCATTTATCATATTATCGATGTCCATGTCGATGGACCTTAACGTAAGTTTTGTTAGAATCGAAGTTAGTTCGATATAGTTTACTTTGAAGCCACAGCATTATGTGCATGGTTAACGTTGAGCCCAAGGGCATTTTAAGTAATTTGAGAATGAATGTGCAGAAGTGATTTGAGCCTCCAGACGAGAATCTAGAGTGCTTAAAGCAGAATTTGAGAAAAGAATTAGTGGAGAAAAGGTGAGTACTTAATCATTTTCTAAAATGAAAGTGTTTAAATTACAAGTTTGTAAAGTGTATTTGAAAATATGGGTTATAAAGCATTTTTGTACCTCCCAATTGTTATACTTTCAGCGAAAAGTTTGATTCCAGTATTTAAGAAGCAGTTTGCTTTGATTTAACAAAATACTATGAATCGCACGGCTGGTTCAGGTAAGATCTTATTGGATTATTAATGGCAGTTACTGGGGATATTATGACTAACTATATTGCATTACAAATAATTTGAGTTAAATCAACTCTCTTTATCTCTGAGTGAGAGTAGCCCTACGCATTCGAGGTATATAGTTGTGCGCGACTTAGTATAAGCGATGAGGTGTTGGTTGAGTTTCCATCAAGAGCATTTTGGACCAGGGTTCCATTATGCTATATAGATCCCATTAGTGTTCACTAGGACCATCTTAAATAGGGTAGTGTTTCGAGGTTATTTCTGTGCAGGTTCTAGGAGTTAGGCATCCTTTCTAAATTGTTCAATGGGCCACGATGGTTGGTGCCAGTTTCTGATATCGCCTTTGGATATTAGCAGCAGCTGAAACGATTTCGTGAGAAATAGTTTTGAGCAGTTCAGCAGCTAGAATTAGTGCCGAGCAGGTTTCAGCGACGAGAAGCAGTTTCACGCTGAAATAGTTTTGAAGCAGTTTTTCGAAATGGTTTTATAGCAAAAACTTCAGTTTCTCATAAACGATTTCGACCATTTACGTACAGTTTTCCATGTTGATCCTGAGCAATGACGGCATTTAGAGACTCATGCATGGTACTCAAAGGCAGTTTGACAAACAGTTCTATTTTAAAATAATGTTTTCAGGTGCGAGTCTTTGGCGAAAGATCTTTCCGGGATCCTTAGTCTGACTATGTTTGTGCATATATAGACAAGGTGTAAATTAAAACTAGTAAAAGTTAAAATGTGGCATTTTGTATATGTAAATATCTTTTGTAAAATATGCAGTATGGTTTTTTGAGAAAAATAGGTTACGATAAACATCTTGGATTGAATCCTTATCTTATATTTTGGTGAAGACCCGGAAGGTGCTATTAGTAATAGTTAGTTTTGGAAAATAATATTGGAGTGTATTTTTTGCTCCCAATTAGTTTTTGGGCTTGACGATGCCGGTGATTATCTTTTGATTCTGATTAATTTAAGGTGTGATTTTGATAGAAAAGTGAAGAATTTTATAACCCGTGTTTTCCAATCGATTTCGGCCGATTTGCGAAACAGCTTCATGGTAACTTGTCGGTCGGCTGACTTGTTTAGAGTTCTTGTGGAGTTCTTGACAATTCTATCCTTTAAGAGAGATCTGTCAAACTTAATTATCGAGCCGGTTACAGCGATAGTTCTCCTGTTTTTCGCGCGTTTTCCCACTGGTATTTCTCTAAATTGTTTTTTATAATGATTTTCTATTCTGACCTACATTGTTTTGCTAAATCTTGCATGCATCAAAAATATTGAAAAGTAATCATAGAATCTTAACACATTCACAGCTGTGCTCTTCTGGATAAAGGTAGTAAATTTGATCTAGGACTTCATGCCAGAGGCACCACAGATAGATATATGTGAGCACACCTTAGTCGAAGATGCTTGCTGATGAATCGACCGTGCAGAGCCTTCGAGTAGCGGACCCGAGAGCGTTACCTTGGCGATGGATCAGGTTTATACAGATTATTCTGTGACTACCCGTCGAGACCAGGAGTCTTGAAGACGAGAAGGGCACCTTGATAGAAACGCCCTCTAGTGGGAGCTAAAACTTATGATGAAATCACCGCGACCCAAAGGCAAACGTACTTATGGTTAGATGGGGTTCAGCTGATTCGCTATTATATGGTGATGTGACATGAAGTCTTTCCACCATAATGTAGGAAAAAGGTGACATGAACTGAAGGTTCTTTCCTGACACGGTGGGAACCACAGGTTTCCGGTATTTACTAGAGATCATAAAATGCAACAAATAGTTTATGAAAAGTTTTTAGAAATTTTAAATAGCGAAACTGATAATTTTAATAGAAAAGTTTGGTACACTAAAGGTAGAAAGGATGTTTAGTTCTAACTTTCGAGCTGACAGACAGTAAGAGGTGCTCCAGCCAGCTAGTCGGCCAGGCACCGGTGATCCCCAGTAGAAAGAAAGGAAAGAAATGGACCCGACGGTAAGAGGCTCGGGGCGGAAGCGACATCTAGCTAGGGATACGTTGAGTCTGGCGGCCCAGGTGGTAGATCTTAGGATCATCTTTTTCCATTGTGCTCTACATGTCGGAGGTTGGCATCTCGGAGTGTGGGATGAATGTGTGGGATGTTTCCATTGCGGCGGAAGGTCACTTTATGGGATTGTCATGGTCAGTAGTTGGAGACCTCGAGGTAGGTACATTAGCATCTACCAAGGAACGGCCCGGTCGGTTTGAAACCTAAGGGGTGATTCGAGCTTGAAGTGCGATCTGATTTGGTAGGAGTCGTGGTAAGGGTGTAGGAGGCGGCGTGCCAGGTGGCGGTCTGGTGGTACTCGTACTCGAGGTTGAATATTTGATCCTGGCGGGGAGGCGAGATGCATCACGGGCGTGATGGTATGATTTGATTCACGATCTTGATGCATATATTCAAGTGGATGAGAACCACATATTCTAATTTATTTGATGCCAACTCAGCGAGAGCACGGATGGTCGGCCTTTATAGATGGTGCGTATGGTGGTTTAAAATTTTTGATGGGATACTATGACATCCAGAAGGATAGTTCAGGTAATGAATTGATCGAGAATAAGGATTTTCCGGCGAGACTTGCTGACAGTGTTGGTATCCATGGTTCGATGTAAATCTTGGGTGTGGATGGTTATCGGGCATAGAGCATGGATTGCTATAAGAAAAGTAAGATTGGTTCGTGGGAGGAACGGGCGTGATATTTGGGGAATCGGAGAAGAGAGATGGCCTAGTCTCATTAATGTCTATAGTAAAACTGAAAATGCCCAGGAAAGGTTGCGGGGTTATTGGCATTTGTAGTGGATAGGAGACAAGAGGGGACCTGATTTGGAAGACATCCCCATAGTCAAAAGAGGTTCCCGGATGTCTTTCGGATATTTGGGTTACCCCGGGATAGAAAGTGGGTTGAATTCTTGAACTAGTTAGTTTTGGCAAATATCCATTCCTCCATAGAATGGCGCTAAACGAGTTGAAAAATTGGACACGATTGGGAGAATTGCTAAAGCCAAAGGCTTCATCAGGAGCCTGAAAGTACCTCGCAGTGGAGCTCAGTTCTAGCAGTAAGAAAGATGGAAGCTTCACGGTTTGTGTGTATAGACTATAGACAATTTGAATCGAGGCGGCAAATACGTAACGATGTCAGCTTCCTCGTAGATGAGCTATTTGACTAAATTGCATAGTTGCGGAACATATTCTAGATTGACCTAAGGTCAGGCTACCATCAGTTGAGGGTCTCGGGAGAATGATGTTTCTAAGACTGCCTTCAGGACGAGATACGGTCACTACGAGTTCCTAGTGATGCCCCAGCTGCGTTCATGGATTTGATGAACAGGGTATTCAGTCCGTATTTAGATAAGTTTGTGATCATATTCATTGGTAATATTCTAGTATGCTCGACGGTTCAGAAGGAACGCCAGAAACATCTCGGTTGATATTGCAGATTCTTAGAGAGCGTCAGTTATACGCTAAGTTTAGTAAGTGCCAGTTTTGGTTGGACAAAGTAGCTTTCTTTAGGGTCATGTCATTTCGGTAAGAAGAATGTTAAATTATTAGGATCCTCCGAAGATTGAAGTGCATGTAAGTGGCTGACGCATGATATTTACAGTTCGCGGTTTCATAGCAGTTGGTAGGTTATGGAAATTTGTTGATGGATTTTGAGAATGTAACCGTTGACGATCTATTGAAAAAGGATCGAGAAATTGGTGATCAGATACCGCCGCTGGTTTGGGCTGGGGCAGTTGACAACCATTGTCTGGCACTCTTGAAATCGAGAAAAAGGACGGTTATGGTATATAGTGATGCCTCGAACCAAGGGTTAGGGTGTGTGTTTGATCACGGGATGGTAGAGTGATAGCTTACGTGCTTCCGTCAGTTAAAGAAACCTGGCTTGGGGAAATTACCGACCCACATGATTTAGAACTAAACGGCGGTAGTTTTCGCTCTAAAGATGCAGAGCATTATCTATCAGGGTGTTCCACATTAGATATTCACCGATCTTAAGAGCTGCGATATATGTTTTCGAAAAACTTACCTTAAAAGCTGTATGGAGTAGTTTGGAAGTGATTAAGGATTATGATTGCCTGATAGAGTACCATCGGGGAAGGCCCGATGTAGTGGCCGTGCCTTAAGTCGAGAAGCAGGAGGTTCACAATGCTTATCTGAACAGTATATCTCCCATTGTTGATAAGTTGAGATCCTTTTGGGGTTCCAGTTCTGAGATGGCGATCAGAGGACCTTGTTGGCATCATTTATGTTGATGCACTCTTCTGATGGATCAGTCCGAGGAAGGTCGAAGCAGGTTTGAGAGGCTGAGTTAAGTTGAGGCTGATTAAGGGTGGTGAAGCAGAGTTCAGTCGAACGATGTGTAATAGTTAGAGAGTCAAAATGTATTGTACACGAAATAGGTGAGCTAAAAGGAAATCTGGAAGAGCTCACTCTCGACATATCTGCATCCCACCTGAGCGCACAGATGTATCATACTGAGGAGCATTATTGGTGGAAGGCATGAAAAAGGAAGTCTGATTTGTCTGCCTAACACATCAAACAAGTAAGCGAGCGCAGAAGACGCGGGAAAAGATATAAGCCCTTTCGATTCACGTATGGAAGTGGGATAGATTATGGATTTTGTTATGGGCTTAGAGAGCTTCGAAGCGGCTCTGATGCCATATGTGTGATAATTAGATAGACTACTTAATCGGCGCATTTCTCCCGATTAGCAATGATGACGTTAGACTGAGTTGGCGATTATATGTGGAGAGAATAGTTAGATTACATGGTGTTCCTATCCTTCGATAGTCTCGAGACCGGGCCAATTCACATCCGATTTTGGTCGGTTGTAGAAGTGCCATGGGGACTCGATTGCACTTTAGCCTGACTTTCCCATCCTCAGGCGATGGTGGTCGGAGAACTATGAACCGAAGGATATCCTTGCGAGCATGCGTGATAGAGTTTAAGGGAAGGTACAGGATGCGCATTTATCTGATGGAGTTTACTGCAAACAAACAGGTTATCCAATCCGGCATAGGCATGACTCCATTTGGAAGCATTGTATGGCCAGGAATTAATCGTACTCATTATCTTCAGGATAGTAAGGAGAGAGAAAGCCCAGGTAGGCCAGAGTTGAATCTGGATTACCTTAGATAAGATCCAGTTGTCAGGGGCGGGACTCAAGATGGCAGGGGCGATGAGAAAAAGATTCTCACGGACAAGCGCCGTAGGGATCCTACAGTTTAAAGTGAGCGATGGGGTCTTTCTCAAGTTTCTCCTTGGAAAAGGTGTCTCGGATTTGGAAGTGTGGAAAAAGTGAGATGGATACGTAGAGTATATGAGATTATTTCTAAGTGGGACCAGTGGCATATAGATTGGAGCCTTATGGGAGTTATGGGTTCCATAATGTGTTTCATGTATCCATGCTTCGCAAGTACATTCCAGATCCCTCCCATGCCTCAGAGATCGGCCAATTAAGCTAAGAGATAATTTGACCTACTCGGGCGGCAGTACGAGATAGTAGTCGCGAGAGCGATTTTAGGAATAAGGTCGCTTAGTTAGTCGAAAGAAAGTTCCCATGGAGATGTGGGATTAAGAGGCTACATACAGGTGAGGCTCGAGATGCATGATCAATGTCATCGGTTAAATTCGAAGGTATCCTCGTTATATTAGTTTGTTACCGTTCGAGACGAAATGTTAACTAAGGAGGGAGGATTTGTAACATCAGTCCCGAGAGGGTGTGCGGTATGTGTAACATTATGTGCACCAGGAAGCTATAGTATTTTAGTGTCAATAAATTTTTTGAAAATAGGTTTAAGGGTGAAATTATAAAATTTTCAAAATTGACAACTTTTAGTCTAGGAAGGTGGAGGGAATGAGTATAATTAATGGAAGTTTAAATAGTAAAATAATAATGACCAATTTTGCAAAATAGTTCGAGAAAATCTCGAAAATTCTCTAGATCTCGGATGACCAAGCGGTATGTAGTTAAGTTAAGTCTCATGAAATCTAATGCCAAGAGGAAGTTTGTTAAATTCGAGATAGTGAATATTTTATGAATTTCTAGAGGTTTAAGAGTGAAACACAGCAGGTTACAGAAAATCTTGAAAAATTGCAAATATTTAAAGAATATTGATTAGGATAAATAAAATTTTAGGATAGAAATGGACCGAATGAAACAATAAAATGGTTATCCAAATAATAAGAATAATTAAGAAAAATAATAATAATAAAAAAAAAAAAAAAAAAAAGATAAAATCAAAATCGGGGGACCCGGACGGTGTGGAGGCAGAGAGGGGCGTGAGAGCGATTTTATTTTTTATTTTATTATAACGTTTTTCTCAGTCTATGAAAATGGACCGTGGCGTTCGTGAGCTTGAAGAGCAAAATTGGTATCTGCGAAGGCTACGCATGGAGTGCAAATATCTTAGCCTTTGTTAAACTTTAAAATGTAGAAAATTTCTTATATTTGTGTTATTTCAAGTCGAAGGCTGTGTAATGACTTGAAATTTTCTTAGAAGACCATGAAGATTATTAGCTTGTTGAAATTTTCAGCGGTTAGGAATTTTAGGAATTGGAGATTTGTGTTCGGACGGTCGGGGCGTGAATTTTGGGGACTATTTATGGGCAGAGTTTTGATTGAAATTTGAAGCCATGGTCGGATAAGTCGAGATGAAATTTTCAAAAATGTTTGAATTGTTTTTAGACTATATGGAAAGTCCCTTTAGTCAAAGTTGACTAAAGCAGATAGTTTATGGGGTATTTAATGTGTATGGACATTTGGTCAATTTCACATCATATTATCGATGTCAATGTCGAATAAGGCCCAGCACGTAAAGTTTTGTTAGAATCGAAGTTAAGTTCGATATTATAGTTCTTTGAAGCTGTGTAACATGGTTAAAACGTTGAGCGAGGCATTTCGTAATTTGAATGAATTGTGTAGGCGGTTGGGCATCAGGCGAGAATGCAGAGTCTTGTGAAGATTTGAAAGGAAAGAAATTAGTGGAGAAAAGGTGAGTCTTCAGTAGATTTTCTAAAATGAAGTGTTTTAAGTACAAGTTTGTAAAGTGCTGAAAATATAGATTTATAAAGCATTTTATTACCTCCCAATTGTTATACCATTGAAAAGTTTGATTCCGATTATTTAAACAGTTTGGCTGATTTGCCAAAACCCACAGATATGCATACGGCTCGGTTCAGGTCGGATGTATTTAATTGTGCATAAGGTTATGGGATATTATGACTAAGCGCATATTGCACAGTGGCAATTTGGGGTTAGATCCCAGCATATATTTATATAGTGAGTCGCCCTCTGCACATTCGAGGTATATAGTTAGCCTTGACTTGAGTACATAGCGATGAGGTGTTGGTTCGAGTTCCATCACGAGCATTTTAGTTCGAGGTTCCATTATCTTTATATAGATCCGCCGTGTTCAGGACCATCTTAGCCCAGGAGTAGTGTTCGAGGAGTTCACTACCGATCTTGGGATTCAGGGATTGAGGCATCACTTAGGGTATTTCGAAATGGGCCCGGTGGTTGGTACTTGATTCTGAGTATAGCACTTTCAGATGTGCCACCGAAGCAGTTTTCAGCGGCGAAATAGTTTCGAGCGATTTCCAGCGCGAGGTGGATTTTCGAGCGGTTTTAGCGAAAGCAGTTTCCAGCGAGTAGTTTTGAGCAGTTTGAAATGGTTTTATAGCAAAAACTTCGATTTTCTCATAAACGGTTCTGACCATTTGCAATGCAGTTTTCATATTGGGGTACAAAGCAATGAGACAGCGACATTTGAACTCTTATAGTGCACTCAGGCGGGTTGGCTCATGGTTTTGTTTTTAAAATAATTTTTAGTGCAGTCGCGACTAGAAAGATCTTTCGGGATCCTTGAGTCTGAGCGCTATCTTTGTGATTATATATAAGATAAGGTGTAAATTAAAACTAGTAAAAAGTTAAAATGCTGGCATTTGTATATGTAAATATCTTTTGTAAAATATGCATGTGTAGTTTGAGAAAAACGGGTTGCGATAAACTTATATTGGATTGATCCTTATCTTATATTTTGATGAGGACCGGAGGTCCTTTATTATTTAATAGTTGGATTTGGAAAATATTGGGGAGTGTATTTTTTTATATCTGGTGATTTTATATTTTAGGCTTGACACCGTGCGATCGTTATCTTTGCGGATTTTGATCATTTAAGGTGTGATTTTGATAGAAAAGTGAAAATTTTATAACCCGTGTTTCAATCTGATTTAGGTTTTTACGACAGCTGTGGTAACTTGTCGGTCGGCGAGCTTGGTTGGGAGGTTCTTTACGTGGAGTTCTGGCAGATTTCTGTCACTAGGAGGATGCGTCATTCGGATCAGTCCTCTAATTGGTTACATTTGATATATCACTTTCGACCATTCTCAAGCCCATGAGAAAATTGGTTATCTAGTAACCTTCGAGCTCATTAGTTCTTAATAGTCTAACATACCCAATGCTTGGTCTATGCTCTCGAGGAATCTTCATCTTTGTCATACACAAAGGGCCTCCTTGGAAATCGGTGAACGTGATGCTATGGGTATAAGCTACTAAAATTGAGGCAAATTAATTTCAAGAACAACACCATTCAAATAAATCAAAATTCGACTGAAATTTTCTTCTCATTGTGTAGAAAGACCATAACTAACATCGAGATATTTGTCATAAGTTGTGTTCTCGAAAAGCTGAATTCACAGTATACCTTTGAAATACTAATCGAAAATTCCATTATGCTTCTTGATCAAGCTGAAGAAATGAGTTCTAGCTTTTTATGCAGGTTCATTAAATTCAAGCATTGATCGTAAATGAATTTCGACATTAAATTTCAACTTCAAAACTTGAACAATTTACCTTCAGATCCGATGAAACGAATAAAATCACGCTAAATCTAATCTCTGAAAAGAAAAATAAGAAAAATGAAATAAAAAAGAAAAGAAAGAAAAATATATTACAAAAGAGTCTTCTTTAGCTCTGTACTACGGATTCGTCGATGCGGACTAACTTCCCTCGCTCATGATCGTTTATATTTATAGACCCTAAAATTTCGAGCCCTAAAATTGAGGCTATGTGTGAATCCCTAAAATTTATACTTAAATTTGCCTTTTCTCATGGCTGAAGTTGTGTGTGACAGAGTCTTATGTCTTTATTCTGAGTCTTTGTTGTTGCGGAGTATGTAGTCTTACATCGCGACCGCAGAGTTTTGTGCCTTTGTTGCGAATTATGAAGTCTTACGCCAGCGACTTTAGATCTTGTGTACTCATTCTTTTGCTTCATTTAAACCAACTTACTTTTATTGGCAATGATCTTCTTTCTTCAGTGTAATGCTTCTATTAATAAATTTCCTTTGTGACAATATTTGTGCATTCCTCAGCGGTTATGTGCAACATAAATAATCATGTCGTAACACGGTTTCGGTCCATCTTACCTTGGCGAGAGTTGAACAGCCGACCCAAGTTTCAGTCGCGGCGGCATCTAACATTCAGTTATGTGCAAATTTGTCTTGTATTATCTACATTACGTGGTTCATAAACCGATCCGCGGCCGAGGAAGCATTTGCCATTGAGCTTGACTTCTTATTGTAGCTTTGTTACGATGTGCGACGCGGCTTCTTGGTGTTATCAGCTGACGCTATCGGCCTAGTTTTCGTAGCCGTGACAAGACTCTTTTGTGTTAAACCTGGATTACATTTGTGACCCGAGTTTGATATGTCAGCGATCGCTGCTGCATTAATGTTGAAATCTTTGTTGTGGCATATAAAAGTTTGTCGCGACCTTGTTTCTCTCTGTTCAGCTTATTTCTGTGTTGCGAATTTAAGATTCATGTCGCGACATAGACTTATTTCCTCAGCTTGAAGTATGTTGCAACATTGGGTTCCTTTGTTGCGACTAGGCCAGTTCAACAAGTAAGAGTCATTTGTCGCGACTTAAATTTTCTTGTCACAACCGAACTTCTTCTTTCAATGCTCTCTTCTGTCTCAACCAACTCCTCTATGTTGCAAGAGTCAGTGTCGCGACAAAGTAGATTATGTCGCGACATAGATTCTATCTTATGATCTTTCATTATGTTGCAACATAATTGATCTTTGTCTCAGTGGCTTAACACCCATTTCTATCGAGACATATTTGTCTTTGTGCAACCTAAGCTCGTACGCGATTTCTATATCTTGTACCGACCACGAGAAAATATTGTTGCGGCCTTGATTTTCTAGCCATTTGCTTAGACATTCGTGACCACTAACTCTGTCGCGACGAGACTACATAATTGTTGTTTTTCTCTTCTTTCTTGCTGGAAATCTCTCCTTTTTGAATTAACTCCTGCAAAACACAAAGTTTGTAAATAATCCATAATTTGGCATTAAACAATTTTGAAAATACTAAAAACAAGCCAGAAAAATGGATTAAAAATAGATGAGTTTAAGACTCATCAAATTCCCCAAACTTAAAGTTTAGCGATACAAAAACACCAAAGAAAGAAGACTTTGTTTGTCCTCAAACAATTTTAGCTTTATTTTTAGGACATTTTTTGTTTGCACCCTGATTTTTTTTCCTAAATGCAGCAGATTGAAACTAGTCGGTTGCGGCTTAATTCTACCAAATTTAGTTTTAATTCGGACTTAAGAGAGATTTTTTCAATTATTGTCATCATAAACAAACTAATGAATTCTGAAATGTAACAATTCAGATCAATTAATCATGATGTCGTGTGATGGTTTTCTTTCCCTTCCTCCTTGGGATTACCTAATCTTACGGAACTCTATGGTGCAATTTCTTTTAGCTCTTCAAAGTTCCATACTTGTTTCACTGTTAGTCTCACTAATGTAGGCAAGTACCACCTTCAAGATCAATTAGGTCTTTTAGGCTTGTAGGGGGTTTGGCTTGAGTGGTGGGTAGATAAGAGTGGAGAATTTAGGCTAAAAATTTACCTGATTCCACTCTTCTAGTGTGTATGCCTCTATCCTTCATCCTTTTCTTTTCTACTAATGTCTGAAAATATATTCCCCAAACTTGTCATTGATGTATCATGTTGCATGTGTCGACTTGGCATCTTTTAGAGAGAAGTCCCCTTTTTTCCTTTTTTTTTTTTTTTTTTACTTGTCAAATATTTTTAGGATTAGTGCAATGTCTTGTCTTCTTAGGCTTTCTACTACTCTTAGAGAACCTTGGGTTAGCAGCTCCCATACTAGTTGGCATTAGGGTAGTAGGTGTTGAAACACCTCTAAGAACTTAATTGTTCAAGAGAGGGAGACCACAAAACAAAACTTAATCCCATTTGACAATTTACAATTTTGACTTCTTATCTGCATTATTTTCCATTTCTTCATTTGTTCTTTTCTTTTTCCATCCTTTATTCTTGTTTCCTTTCAAATCAACATAACATTCCCTCAAACTTGTCATTTTCTTTATTTTGAAGTTTATGTCCTGAAACCTGGGCAAATAAGAGTTCTTTATTATAGGATTAGAATAAAGGAGGGTTTGAGACTTCTAATTGTTGTTTAAATGAAGAAACTAGACAATTTGGCTCAAATCTAGAACTAAGGTGTATGCATATGCATGTTATGAGGGTAGGCTTGAAAGGCTCAAACTTCCAAGGATGGCCTATATCACTTCCTGTTAGTGGTATTGCCTAGGATTTCTCCTTGACTAATAATCTAACAAGTTCTAGGACCTTGGACTGTTTGACTGTGATTAAATCTAGAAGATGTCCACACAATCAACACAATTTGTTAAGGAACATTTTGACCATGTGCATTGTTTTTCGGGTTTTTCTTGACCTTATTGTTTATAAAATAGTTTCAAAAAGTCTTATTTGTCTTTGTCTATTTAATACATTTTCTTAGCTATGGTTCTTAAACTTTAGCTTACACATGCAACTTCCTTTTCCAATTTATTTAGGCCTACCACAATTTCAATTACACTTATTGTTTGGTTACGAGGTTTGTTGTGTTGTTAATCCAAGTAAAGAGTTCATTTGATCATGCATTCAGCTCAAAACAATACAACACACCAACAATTGTAATCAAGTCATTTCACCCCAACATGCTGCAGCAAATAAACTATTTGATTAGGTAGTTGATTTCTTCTTTATTCAACCAAGCATATGAAAAACATGAAGCAAAAGAAACTAATAAAACACGATCAAACACAACACAGTGGAACACAAAATTTTGCTATAAAATTTTATTTTATTCGAGGAATTGCTTTGGTACAGGATGAGGGTTGGAGGAGGTAGTGTATTTGTTCATTTTTTTATTCCTTGTAGCCCTCTCATTGTTTTGCTTCCATCCTTAGATATTCTTCCTCCTCTACTTAGGTAAGTTCCTTTTTTCACGATGTTCTGGGTTTTATCTTTTGTGTTTAAGCCCACAAGGTGTAGAAGTGCCTACCCCGATTATTTCGGGTTGGTATAGGGTACTAGGTGGTCTTTGACACCTTTAGGATTACTATAGTGTAAGTGCAATCTAAAGATTGGTTGTGGCGAGAGGTATCTTCTTCTTACTGGAAACTGTCTTCACAGCCCAGTCTAGGATCCTGACATTGCTCTCTGTAAGTTCTCGCTGCCTCATAGCTAGAGATTCCAGGAGTGTCCTGTTATTTTTAACATCGCCTTCATCCATGCGAAAACTACATTTGATGTCTAAACCCCATTCATTTAGTTATTTATCTCTTGAATCCATGCTTACCTTCAAGGCATTGTCTCTATCACTCAAGACTGTTCTCCACTCTATGTCCCTTTTTTCTATTTAAGCTCTCCACTCTTCATGCCTTTTTTTCAATGCATCTTCTAAATTCTGGTCCCGCTATTTGCAAGTGCATCAATACTCATCCCACTGAAATTTGGGGCGTGTCTTCTTGGTCATCTCTCTCACTTTATTTCCTGGCATAGATATTAACAATTCTGTAATTCGTATGATTACGGTTACGCCACTGACTTTCCAACATGTTCATCTTTGGTTGTCTTAGCTGCAGGGTGCACTCGAAATTGACTTTGACTCCTCGAAGCCGTTGCAATAGACATTGGTTTTCCCACTGTTCTAGCTCAGTGCAACCTTCCTTCCTTTTTCCCTCCTATGTTTCTTTTTCCTTGCCCTTCCTACATTCTTTGATCTTTTGTTATACATTAAGTGGAGAGGCTGCGAAATAAGTTTCCTCGATCCCCCATTCTTTCCTCCCCCTTGGATGCAAAGATTTGGTTATTATTTATTTGGGGTGTGGAGATCATCCCCTGCATTTGCTTTCAAAGTTGCCCAAGATAGAATTTTCAATAATTTTTCCCACATTTATCTTATAACCCTTTAGCAATGCGTAGAGGAGGATTGCCTCCTCTCTTCCAACTATACTTAGATGTTTAGATGGCCTTAGGACAGAACTGATGAAGTATAACCATACCTTGGATTCCTCAGTTAGGTCTCCTTTGGAAATGGATCTAAAAGGATTTATCTTTGTCCCTCTCCATTCACCTTTTCCTACCTTGAGTAGGTCTACTATTTTCTAGTGTTTTGGTTCCTTTAACTGTTTCTTGAACTTCGAACCATCTTTTTGCACATTCAGATTGAACAATCCGTTTATCTTTTCTCTGTTGAACTCCACCCATTTGCCTTTGACATATACTTTTTTTCCTTCATTTTCCACCATGTTTGCATAGAATTCTTTTACTAAGGACGCACAACCAGATTCATTGTGTTCAGCAAGCAACTGCCATTCTCTCTTTTCCGATACTTGTGCGGAGAGATAAATGTTTATGAACCCTGCAGCGATGACCTGTTCCTCAGGCTTCCCTTTAAGTAAGCTCACGCCTTTTTGACATTAGTTCCTTGCTCTAGCTTCATCGAAACTCCTTTTCTTTTCCTTGGTTCATTCAGCACATCGATGATTCTCTTCATTGTCATCATCCTTTCTCAACTTACTTACAGTTGTTTGCTTCAAAACCTTGCTATGTTTGATTCTCAGGCTTCGGTGTACTCTTCCATGACTTAATTGGATGTTTAGGTCGAGGGGTGGTAGGATCATATATGATAATGTTAGGGTTTCTGAACTCTAGGGTTTTAGGGAGTGAGATGAGAGAGACTTGATTAAAGAAGCTGAGACGGGTGAGAGTTTATGATAAAGGTGGCTACTTAGTTTTCAAAAAATTTCCATTTATAAGCCAACCGATTCATTGTGTGCTACATTAAATGTCGTGACAATTTACCGCCCCTCGGGTTTATCGTCTTTAATTCTCTATGTGACATAGTGCAGTGCGATAGAGCTTCAACATCTTGTGACATTTGTCAAATGTAGCGACACCCTGAGTATATTTGCAACATTTTCTTTTCGAGGTTATTTTGAATTTATGTCGTGACATAACAGACTTTTGAATTTATGTCGCGACATAACAGACTTATGTTGCGACATAATTTTCTTTTTCAATTTGCTTCCTACTTCAATTGTGTCGCGACACGGAAAAAGCATGTTGCGACCTTAACTGAAGTTTTCTAAAATTACATCTTTCTCATGTTTTCTCTCATAAAACATTTAAAACAACCTATATCCACTCATGCTTAGTTGAATCTACATGTGAAAACTTGTTTAAACCATCAAAAAACCTTTACTTAAGTATTAACCTCATTTCAGTTCTTCATTTCAATCGTGCTACAGATATTAAGGCTCTGTTTTTATTCAAGCAACATAACATTCCCAAAACATTCAGATATGCATTATCCTTAAAGATAGGTTTAGGGAATTGGAATTACTTCCCCTTGTAGTCATTTTCTGCATATTTTCTTTTGGAAATAATTTGCTTCTTAAAATGGTTCTTCTTTGAATTTTGCTTCATTTTCCTGAAAAGCAACAACAACTAAAATTAAACTACTAACAGATTAAGCTGAAACATCAAATACTCAAAATTATACTAATAAATCAGACTAAACAAAAAAAAATTGAGAAAATTCCACTGTTTGGGTTCACTTATCTAGAAGTGTGAGTTTAGTGTCCTTAGGCTGAATTTCAACATGTTTTATCTTCTCTTGATATCCCCTTTTGCTTGCTCCTCTAGTCTGAGCTTTTCTTCATTGGTTCAGTCTTCATGCATGCTTGGTCCTACATTTTCTTGCTTCCTTTCAATTCGTCACTGCCTCTTATTGCAGTTGGTGTGAGATCTTTAGGATTGATCTCAGTACTACTGGGAAATGTATTTCTGGATTGGCTTTGCAAGGATAGGGTCAACTGCCCTACTTGAGTCTCCAAGTTTCTCAATGTAGCATTGATATTTGACATTGGGTTGTGTGGCAAATTCGAGTTCGTGAAATTTTTTCTCATGCACATTCGAAAATCCTTTTGTTTTTACGTAAGATTGACTACTTGATCTTCAAGAGTTTGATTTCTTTTAACCATGATACTCTCCTCTTGTTGTCCCACTGTTTAACATTTATTTGTTGTTATAGTCTTTGTTGGAACCTAGGCTTAGTATAATCCTGATGGTAGTTCTGTCCATGTCTAGGACTCTGTTGTGCTCCCCCACCATATGAAAAGCTTTCATGGTTTCTTAGTGCTAGACTGTAGTGTGTTGGTAGGTTAGGGTTGGGCTTAAAAGTATAACTTTGTTTGTTTTAGGTGCTGTGCCTCCCTCCTTTGGTAGGGCTTTTCTTCTCATTACCCCTCAACACTTCTTTTCCTCCTTCCCTTACTCTCATTTGCTTGGGACTTCATGTGCGGTGTGCATCCTCTAATTACTACTCGAGCTTGTTTCATTCACGCATGAAGCAGCTATAGGCATGATTCTATCCAATCAATAAGACCATTTCCCTAATCTGCTGCTCTGAAGTTGGATTAGTCTTGTAGTTGCATTTGGCAAGGTCTTCAATAACGCCTTACCTCTGCACTTCTTCTTTTAAAACCTCCTGACAAGATGCATCAATTATACCTTGGAGGTGCCGTTGGCATGTTGAAAATGTCATACGAGGTTGTGGATCTATCCCATGCCTTAAAGCACCTAAACCGAGCTGATCTCTTGAACCTCTCAATCTTTTGGTGTAGAGACTCTCATCCTCTACTTGCTTGAACACAATGATTTCTCCTCTTACTCAGCGGTGAGGCTGGGAGGAAAAAATGTCTGCTCATGAATGCCTCCTCCAGTTCTTCCCAAGTATTCACTTGATCCTGCTGCGGTGAGTCAAACCATGGCTGCCCGTCTTAATGAGAATGGGAAGAGTTGACTGATTACATCTGGTCTTACTCCATTCAGTTTCACAGTGTTTGCCATCCTCAATCTCCCCAGGTGCTCATTTGGATCTTTAGAAAGGTGTCACGGCCAGGCGGGTGTTCTTTGCACCATTGTAATCAAGTTGGCCCGACTCAAAAGTTGTTTGCTTCAATGGGAGGGTGTCTCCTTTGTAGAGTACTCTTCTGAATGATAGGCCTCCAAAAATTCCTCCATTGTGTTAGGCCTCTTTATTAGTGCTCTGCCCTTCTTCTTCTTCACGGAATAGTCTACTGATCTTTCTATTTGATTATCCTTACTTCTATCTCTCGATGCGGTAGCTTTCCTCGGATTTTTTCGGGGTTCTTTCAGACATGTATCTAGAGACGGCCAGTTTGCTTTTGATTTTCTATGCATTTAATATTTTCCTAAAAGTGGAAACACACTGAGATCAAATAGAGTCAATGATAACTAAAATCGTATATTCATTAGGCTCTAAAAGATGAGTGGCTTATTGATACTTGGTGTTAAAAGAACGATTTTGTTGGTTTTTAAATTTTGTAAAACTGAAAAATGTACAAATTAGCATTTCTCTCTTTTATCGGAATATTGATTTTTTAAGTGCTGATCCTCAAACTACTTGGCCTTGAAAACTTGTTAAAACCAAATGATATATATAAATTTACGCACTATTGCAAAGACTAACTAGAATCCCCGGCAACGGCGCCAAAAACTTGTTAAGACCAAATGATATATACAAATTTTTGCCACTATTACCAAAGACTGACTAGAATCCCTAGCAACGACGCCAAAAACTTGTTAAGACCATAAGTTGTGCATATTCAAATTTATGAAACCATTACTAGAAGACTATAAATTAATCCCTGACAACGGCGCCAAAAACTTGTTAAAACCAAATATAACTTATATGCTCATAAGAAGAATAATTTTGTCACTAAACTCAATTAAAGATTTAATTTGGTCTTAAAGCGCAAGTGCAGGTTGTACAAATAATAAAGTAGACCTATAAGTCCGGATATCGTTCCCACAGTTAGAAAATTTAAGCTTCAACTACCTAACTTCTCAGTTCTACCTATTTGAGCGATCTAGTTTAGATGAAAATTTAGTAACCTAATAAGAATTTTAATACTAGAATCCTACATTTTATAAGGGAAAAATTTAAATCCTAAATATAAAAATGATTTGAACCAAATTATTCTTTGAAGTAGACAAGTTTCTTCATTGTGAAATTATCAATTCCTGCATCATAATCTCATTATATTTTCCCCTGAGTTGGAATCTGAATTTGTCAAGAAGCAAGGTAGTATAATTTTGATTCCTCCTCTAACCATACTTTTCATTGAGTAGAGGTTCATGTTCATTTCGAATCATGATTCTAATCAATTACTTGTAATTAAATTTCTTTATAAGATGCAGGTATTTTTATTTTCAATACTTCATACCCATTCCTTATAAGCTGTAGATTTCTTATTCCCAGGCAGGCGGTTGCTAGATTTCTACAAAATGAATGATGTCCCATCCTTAAGATCTGAAAGAGTTTTCTCTTTCCTTGATTAGATCTCATGCTAACACGGGATCAAGATCATTCTTTTAGACCAAGGTGAGATCTCTAATTGATTACATTGATATATCACTCAACCCATTCTCAAACCATGAGAAAATTGAGGATTTATCTAAGTAACCTTTCGGAGCTCATTAGTTCTTCAATATTAGTCTAGCATGCCCAGATGATGGCCAGTGCATGCTCTCGGGGAATCTCCATCTACGTGTGTCACTCAAAGAGCCTCCACGGAAATCAGAGCGGACAATAGTCCTTTAATAGGTATAAGCTGCAGAATTGAGAACAATTAATTTCACGAAAAACACCATTCAAATAAATTCAAAATTCAACTCGAAATTTTCTTCTCATTGTGCAGAAAAGACCATAACTAACATCATATCTTTCCCAGCGGAAGTTGTGTTCTCGAAAACTGGATTACAGTATACACTGAAATACTAATCAAGAAAATTCCACTGTAACTGCAATCAACTGAAGAAATGAGTTCCAGCTTTTGTCTGGAGTTCATTGAATTCAAACGGTAATTGTAAATGAATTTGACATTAAATTCTTCAAAACTTAAGAACAATTTACCATTCGGATCATTAAGCGAATAATACCACGCTAAATCTAATCTCGAAGAAAGAAAAATAAAATAAAAGAAAGAAAAAAAAATACAAAAGAGTGCCGACTCCCGGTACTTTGGTTGGATTCGTCTTCGTGGTGCCTTATTTTCAGCAATCGTTTCTATTTATAGAGCCCTAAAAGTTTGGGCCCTAAAATTGAGACTAGGTGTGAATCCCTAAAATTTATGGCCCGGATTTGCCTTCTCTGTCGCGACCTAGAAGTTGTGTCGCGACAGAGTTTTGTGTCTTTGTTGCAGGTATGCAGTTGCCTGTCACGACTTGAAGATCTTGTGCTCATTCTTGCTTCAATTGCGACAGCTTATTTTTGTTGCGACGGTCTTCTTTCTTTCAATATGATAACTGCGTAGTGATAGGTTTGCTGTTGTGATATTTTTGAGCATTCCTTAAGCGATTATGTCGAAACATCGATAATCGCCATGACCACGGTTTTTAGTGCGGCTTACGCAGGATTGGTGTCGCGACCTAAGTTTCAATTCGTGTGACATCTCTCTTGTTCAGGTTATGTTGTAAATTTTTGTTATATTATCTGCATTTATGTCGTGACCTAGAAACTCTGTAGCGACAGAGGCTTGTTGCCACTAAGCTTGACTTCTTGTTATAGCTTTGTTCTGATGTTGCGACATGACTTCTTAGTGTTGTCAATATTTGCTATTGCGACCTAGTTTTCATGTCGTGACAAGACTCTTCTGTGTTCAGCTTACTCGTTCTGTTGTGACCCAGTTTGTTATGTCGCGACGACACTTCTTTGCTTTGTGTTGAAATCTTTCTTACGACATATAAAAGTCTGTTGCGACCTTGTTTCTCTCTGTTAAGCTTATTTCTATGTTGCGACATTAAGATCCATGTCGCCACATAGACTTATTTCCTCAACTTGAAGTATGTTGCAACGTTGGGTTCCTTTGTTGCGACTAGGCCAGTTCAACAAGTAAGCGTCATTTGTCACAACATAAATTTTCTTGTAGTGACCGAACTTCTTCTTTCATTACTCTCTTCTATCTCAACCAGCTCCTACATGTTTGCAGAGTCGATGTGTGATAGAGTAGAGTGCAGTCGTGACATAGATTCTGCCTGATCTTTCATTATGTCGCAACATAACTGATCTTTGTCTCATCTGGCTTCTTCCCATTTCCTATTGCGACATGCTGTCTTTTGTTGCGACCTAGCTCATCTGCCAATTTCTAGATCTTGTTTTGCGAAACAGAAAATATTGTTGCGACCGCAGTTTTCAACCATTTGCTTAGGCGCGTTTGTGACCAGTGACTCTGTCGCGATGAAATTCTTTGCAATTTCCGTTTTTCTCTTCTTTCTTGCTGGAAATCTCTCGTTTTTAAATTAACTCATGCAAAACACAAAGTTTGTAAATAATCCATAATTTAGCATTAAACAACTCTGAAAATACTAAAAACAAGCCAGAAAAATGAATTAAAAACAGATGAGTTTAAGACTCATCAAGGGGTAGGATAGAACCCTTTTAAGTAAGGGAAGGCGCTTGAGGCAGCGCCTCTATCCAGCCTCCTTAGGCGCACTAGGAGACGCGAAATCCTCTCTATAGAAGGCTGCTTGGGCCGAAGACTGATTACTAATTCCCAACCAACCACCTCGGTCTCGGAAGTTTGAGCTGGAGACGAGCTGCCGGGACTAAAGTCAGAAGGTCGGCAATAACGTAATGCTCGCCCTCCACTATTTATGTGGGAAGGGGGCGAGGAATAACTGGAAGAGTATAGGGAGAGGGATTGCGACTCAATTCACGAAGATTCTTCACGGTTAAAAGAATTTCGTGATGCCATTCCACTTCAAGAAATCTCTAATAACAAGATCTTTAACCATGACTTTCTCCGCGATTACCAATACACCTCTCAGTCTTTTTCACCTTAAAGAAAAAGCGTTTATTAAAAATACGTAGAACCCAAGCATTACTGTGACGTATAAATCCCACAACTTGAACACACCTGGGAATGGCATTGCTCGGTTCAAAGTAAACGGGAGGTCAAGGGAGCCCGGGGAGCCTGGGGTCTCATACCACGGTCCTCTAACTAAGATCACGCCCTTCGCCTCGGTCTTAGGCGAGTTAGGGAGCCACGTAACAACTTGTAGCCGAAAGCTCTGGGCTGACAGGGATAAGCCCAGAGCTCATCGCGTTAGCTTCAATGTGTAAATAGAAAACCTCCCTGCTTGAAATATCACAGTTGGTAAAGGGTTCGATCGCCACTGGTGTCGGGATCCCAGATGATGACCCGGATGGAGGTGAAGTAGGCGGTGCTCGGAGAAGTGTAGGAATTGGCAGTTAGAGACGAATGGGAAGCGAAGCCCAGTGCGAGTTGTTCCCTAGTAAATATACGCACCGTCTTCCTTATCGACGGTCTGGATTTGTAGGACCATCCGGCGGCTTCAATCGATATTATAAGGAATGTGTGATAAGACCTTAACTCCTCCATGGAAGCGAGAAAGAAATAATGATGTTTGTAGAGCGTATCCGCTGAAGAAGCCCTCTCGTGGTCGAGCTAACTGGTAAAAGTCTCTCCTTGACCCCTCCCCATACGCAGCCGGACAACAGCCAAGAGGATGCCCTTAGGGAAGTCGGTTCCATGGTAATACTGGCGGTATAGGCGAGGAATGCACAGGAACCCACCAGGCTAGGGAAAAACCCCCAGCTCTAGCATACCTAGAAAACACCCTCCTACATTCACGTTGTCGGACACACGCCGACAACTGGAATCTAATGTACCAGGACAAATACAGGGTTACTGGAAGGTGAGAAACGAACGCTGAAGGAAACCCATCTGCAAAACATGCGGCCACAGCGAAATGACATAAGCTCTTGAACGGAGAGAAACAAGAGAGTGGTGTAAACACAATGGGAAGGTAAATCCTTATTATTCCCTAAGAATATGGCGTCTAGCCCCTATGGTTGCATTACATGCGCCATTGACTCATTACTCTTCCAAACGATTCGAATCTTGACGACGCTTCACTTACTAAGGCATAGTGAACAAGTGTGGGCTAGGTTTGTGGGCCCCCAGGCTAGTGCCCTTATGCCCCTCCTGATGGACGGGCTTAGGTCGAACAACCTAGTTGGGCCCGGTCGAGAGACTAGTAAGGTCGTCAAATCCTCGAATACATCGTGTTAGGCAGCCATAACCCTTGAAGTTTGTTCACTAATGGCGGATTAGTGAGCACAATAAAATGAGGCAAAACCTGACACAAAAGTTTCCAGTCTAATTTCATTAATTTTGCAAATGGCGTTCCTGATTACATAACCCATTAGAAATTTGAGCGAGCCTAAGATAATTACATAACCTATACGGGCTGAAAACTAAGCTTAAGAAAGAAGAAAAAGTGGAAGAAAAAGAAGAAGAACTTGAGGGAAAAGAAAAGCAAGAAGAAGGCTAAGCAAGAAGAAAAAAGCCATTCTTATAGAGTCACAAAGGAAAAAAATTCTTTAGCTGTGAGGAGGCTAAGAAAGGAAAAAGCCCTAGCGCCTCTAGTAGTATGATCAATGATGCGAAACGGAGGGGCATGGGGCTTATCATTGAACATGGAGTCATAGAGTTTGCTTGATTTCAAGGAGGCGGGTTGCTCCTTCAGGATTCGCCGAACCATCCAAGTGGACATATAAGGCTCGAAAATATCCCTCCAAAGGTAAATTAGCAAGCTCCAGGATGTTCCTTTTAATCACCGGTGACCTCTGTCAACATCACATTCAGCAGGGAACTGAATTAAGAAAGCCGGGTACTAGCGTATCGCCAATGTTCGACCGTGCATATCCACTAAAAACTGAAACTAGCCAGATGAGATAAAAACCCCGTCACCACTGCGTCCTTTTATCGGGTTACAGGCAATGAAACTCGAATCCGTACTAAGTAGTCTTGAAATAGAATACTCCTCGAAAACATGCACGTTGGAACACATAAGCATTAACGGTCCCCATTCCAATGGCGGTAGTAAAAAGCCACGAGTATTTTTCAGTAGGAAGATGTGAACTCCCCGTAGGAAAAGGGTGGCATTGTGGTACCATGGATTTTGGCTGGCAATCTCCATTGAGCTAAGTTATGTACTTAAGGGTAGAGCTCCCCGTCTGAAGAGACTACACCCAGATTTTAAATAATCTTCGGGTCACCAGAGCATTCACAGTATTCATGAGTTGTGGTAGTCGCGGATACCACAGGTTCGAGCGTCCGCAATCTACGGATGGAAGAGCTTGTGAATAAGGGTTTTGTTAAGTAGGAGTACTTTGCCTTGAGAATACCGTACGTTTGTGAAGAAAAAGGATGGAAGTTTGAGATTGTGTGTGATTCTGAGAGAGTTGAATAAAGTGACAATACGAAATCAATACTCGCTTCCACGAATTGATGATCTTTTTGATCAATTACGGGGAAGCGGTATTTTGAAAATTGATGCGAGGTCGGTTACCATCGATTAAAGATTCGGTCGAGGAGGATGTTCCCGAGGCGGCTTTTGGGAACCACGGTATGGGCATTCTGAGGTTTTAGTCATGCCATTTGGACTAACTAATGCCCAATTTGTTTTTATGGATCTTATGAATAAGATCTTTCGGTATATTTAGATCAATTTGTTATAGTATTCGTGATGACATTTTGGTCTATTCGAGGGGCGATAAGGAAGATCATGAGCATCGAGTTGTTTCTGATTACGAGGAAAATCGGTTATATGCCAAATTCGAGTAAATGCCGGTCTGGTTGAAACGATGTTGCCTTTCTAGGACATGTGATTTCGGAGTAGAGGATTTACGATCCTCGAAAGATTGAAAGCGATTGTGAACTAGAAACCACCTACGAATGTGGCGGGAATCACAGTTTTGGGTTTTGCGGGGTACTATTGAGAAGTTTGTTGAGGGGTTTTGAAGTTAGCGGCTCCTTTGACTAAATTGACAAGGAAAGAGGAAAAGTTTGTATGGTCAGAAGCATGTCAGCAAAGCTTCGATGAACTAAAACGGAAATTGACCTTAGCCCCAGTTCTTACACTTCCACCAGGGCAGGATGGATATACAGTGTATTATGATGCTTCCATGCAGGGCTTAGGGTGTGTGTTAATGCAACATGAAAATGTGATAGCATATGCTTCGAGACAATTGAAGAAGCATGAGCAAATTATCCCGAACCTGACTTAGAGTGGTATTGTAGTCTTTGCGTCTACGGATGCGCCACTTATATGGGGTTCCATGCGAATTTTACAAATCCTGAGGCACAATATTTATTCACACAGGAAGGAGTTAAATGTAGGGACCAGAGGAAGTGGGTTGAGCTCATTAAGGATTATAGGTGCACTAAATACCATCAGGGAAAGAATTGTGTGGTAGCGATGTCTCGGCTTCAAGGGAAAAGTTCATATCTCACTTAAAGTTTTGTATACCTCCCACCCCAGACTTGTGGAATTGAGGTCTTTTAGGTGTGAGACTAGAGTTGGCCCGATGGGCTTTACTAGCTACATTTCATGTTGTCAGGTACTAATGAAGCGGGATAAAGGGAGCTACGGACTCAAGATCGACCTTGATTAAATTGAAAAGGAAGCGAGTGCGAAGCTGGTGAAAAGGATTTCCGGTCTTAGCCGGATGGTACATTGATGATGGGTCACGGTTGTGTCTCGGATGTGGGAGAATTAAAGAAAGAGATTATGGAAAAACACTCTTACGTATCACGATGCATCCGAGGAAGCAGCAAATGTAATATACCACACGAGACACTCTTTGGTGGAGGGTATGAAGAAAGATCTTGCGAGTTTGTCTCTAGATGTCTCATTTGTCGTAGTCAAGGGTGAGCATCAAGACTGGGGGCTCTTACGAGTCTTCGATCCCTCAGTGGAAATGGGAGAAAATCACGATGGATTTTGTGGTAGGACTGCCGCGTTGCCAGAGTGGTTATGACGCGATATGGGTGATTGTTGATCGTTAATGAAATCGTACATTTCCCTACCTATAATAGTGACTCAATTGAAGTTAGGCGGGTTGTATGTAAAGAGATTATGCGACTTCCGCGATGCGCCCGTGTGATAGTATCAGATGAGATCCACGGTTTACTTCGATTTTGGCCCGAACTACGGAAGAGCTCACAGTGCTTGAAGTTACATTTGGTCTGACTTTCCATCCTCGGACGGATGGCCAATCGAAAGGACCGTGAGACATTGGAAGATATGCTTTCCGGGGCAATGTTAGAGTTTAAAGGAAGTGGGATAGGCGTGCAGTTCGTGGAGTTTACTACATTGATAGTTATCAATCAGCGTTGAAATGGCGCCTTACGAGGCCTTATATGGAAGGAAGTGTAGGATTCCATTATGTTGGGATGAGGTAGGTGAGAAGTAGGCCGAGAAATTGTTCAGTCCTGACGGATAATGTTAAGGTTATCGGGGATAGATTAAAAGATAGCACAAGATCGGCGAAGGATTATGCGATACTTAGGAAGGAGATATCACGGAATTTCGGTGGGGATCGGAATATTTCTGAGGATATCACCTTGGAAAGCGGTGTTGCGATTCGGAAAGAAAGGGAAGTTAAGTCCCCGCTATATGGGACCTTATGAGATTGTGGAAAGAATTAAGGAGGTAGCGTATCGGTTGAGGTTGCCACCTGAATTGGCCAGAATTCATGATGTCTTTCATATTTCTATGTAGTATATATCAGATCCTTCACACATGTGTTAAGAGATCAACCCGGTTGAATTGAAGAGACTTGACTTATGAAAGGCCGGTTCATATTGTCGTCAGAAAGGATCGGGTTCGCCCGGAACAAAGTGATTCCCTTTGGTGAGTCTTGTGGATGAATCATGGCGAAGAGGCGGCTTGTATGGGAGCGTGAAGATCATATGCAAACTCAAATATCCACACCTGTTTTTGGTCGGATATTATATTTAAATTTGAGGGCGAAATTTACATAAGAGAATTGAATTGTAAGACCACGAATTTACGAGTTTCCATTAATAGTAAATTTTGTTTTGATCGGTTAGGTATCACATTGGGAAGCAGTCAAATGAATAGTAATTTTACCCCAGCAAGCCCGAAAATTAAAAAAAGTTCCTAATAATGTATTGAGTCAAGAAGGTGAAATAGGTGAAGCGAAATTATGTTAAGGGGTCAAAATGTAATTTTTCTAAAAAAGGGCAAAACGGTAATTTGCCACAGAAAAATCTAAAATTTTTCTATATCTCGGATGATGAAACGGACTTCACCGTTGAATTTCTCTCCACGAAAATCTGTTTGATCAAATTTACGTTTAATTCCGAGCTGATCAAATTTTCCTGAAATTGGCGACGGGCGTGTGGACCCCGAAAACGAGATTTTTAGAAAAATCCCAAAAAATATCAAATATTTAAAGAATTTTCATTTAGTAGATGGGCTGGCTTAGGTCTGAAATAAATTGTTTATGGTGAAGTCGTGTCATGTATAAATATCTAAAAATATCTAATGCTCTCATTTGGTCTCAGTCAAACTTTAAGAGAGAGAGTAAGAGAGAGAGAGAGAGAGAGAGAGAGAGAGATAAAAGCGATCTTCTCTCTTCGATTCATGGGATTTCGTTGGTCGGATCTTGTTAGGTCGAGAATTAAAGTTGATCTACGTGAGGTCTCACAACGTGGTACGGAAATCACAAGATTACGCAGGTCAAGGTTCGGGTTTTCGGAAACCGAGGCTTGATGTCTAGGGAATAATGAATTTGAGGTAGGGTTTTACTCCTCTTCGGACCAATTGCATGCAGGGCATGGGGGTGTGTCCAAGGAGATGTTGTCCAGTTTTTTTTCTCTGACCCTATGACTGTATTTTGGTCATAACTTGGTCATCACTCATCTGAATTGAGTGATTCAAATTGCTAATTAAACTAGACTGACAGGAGAACATTTCACCTTGAAATAGGTCTATCCAAATTCCGACTCATGGGGACTCAAAAATGCATTCAAAGTGGAGTTATATTCCAGACAGGTTTTTTACGTTTATTTTTACGACTCCATTGTATTTTGGCCATAACTTGGCCATCACTCATCCGAATTGAGTGATTCAAATTGCTAAGTAAACTAGACTGATAGGAGAACATTGCACCTTGAAATAGGTCTATCCAAATTCCAACCCATGGGGAATCAAAAATGCATTCAAATTGGAGTTATGTTCGAGCGGAGTTTTCTGTTACTGTTTCTGACTCCATGGTATATTTTTGGTCACTAACGGCCATCACTCATCCGAATTGAGTGATTCAAATTGCTAAGTAAACTAGACTGATAGGAAAACAATCCTCATTGAAATAGGTAAATCCAAATTCCAACTCATTGGGACTTAGAAATTCATTCAAAGTGCACCAGCACATTAATTCCCGGGGGGACATAATGGTCATGGCCTCCAATTTCGGAAAGTCATAACTTCTTCGTCCGAACTCTGTTTTGGGTGTTCTTGGACTCTATGGAAAGCCCATTGTGTCAAGATTCTAACCATATCCTGTAGAGGACAGTGGATGAACAGAACATGGCGAAAGAATTGGTTGCACCAAGTGTCCAGGTTGCTTGGTTATATCGATGTGAATAGCCGGGTTTTGGCATGACCATTTCATGACATGTTGTGGGCTATTGTATGGGGTAGTAATTACCATGAGTTAGCATAAGAAAATCATGAGAACAAAATAGGTTGAGTTCAATTGATTTTAATCAATTGGAAGTGATTAAATTCTTAAGGATTCTTTGGAAAGTCTCAGTATAGTTAATGGGGTTTAATTGAGCAGACCAAGGTATGGATGTTAATAGATTTTATGGATAATGTGACTTGTAGGAGGAAGGTGATAAAGGACAAGGGTGGAGGTGGAAAGTTTTGTTTAAAGGAGGAAAAAGGGCTTAAATAACTAAGGTGAGGGAAAATGTAAATGTTTATGAAAATCTATATATATATATATATATATATATATATATATATATATATATATATATATATATATATATATATATATTTAATGTTTACAATGTATATGATTCCTTATCTATGTTATAAATGTTCAAACTAAGAAAAAGAAATGTGGTTTTCTTGACTTTAAATTATGTTGAAAATGTAAAATGATTATGGTTTCCATAGTTTTATAAAGTGTGATTTATGGTTTTCATATAAAAATGAAATGTTTATGAATGTATATTTTATATATACATGTTTATATGAAAATGTTTGAATCCATGGTTACCCTATGTTACAAAGATAAAGTTTAAAGAAAGAAGTCGGCTAAAATTGCTTTCACAGCGTGCATGGTACATGAGGAAAGGGGTTGGGATTTTTTTCATAGAGGGAAGGGAAGAGTGATGCATATTGCCATGGACGTGAAAAGTACGAAAAGTTTACCAACGCATAATGTGATTTATTTCATAGTGCAATGGTATTTAAAAGAAAGGCACGATTTATCAAAGGTTCCTTTTTAGACCACGGTGATCTTAAGACTGTTTCCTCGTAGGTTCTTTCCCAGCGGTGGTTAACGGTATGGCACAATTTCTCGGAGGTTCCTTTTTGGGCCATCGGTGATTGTAAGACTGTTTCCTCGGAGGTTCTTTCATAGACCAACGGTGGTTAACAGTAGGCGGGTTCCATTGGATATAGCCAGTTCAAAAAGGAAAGAAAGTATGTCGAAAAGATATGTTGATGAATTGTTTATTGTATTTGAACTATATGGAAAAGAAATAAAGTAAATGTTTATAGAAATGAGATCTCTATACGATTGTTTTACATGTTGTATTTGAATAGAAAGGAAAAGAATGCAAAGTAAATGTTTATGGAAATGAGATCTCTATACAATTGTTTTACACATTGTATTTGAACTATATCTAGAAACATTATTTTCCACATAGGCCCAGTACTCCTCAACGAGCTCCTTTATCTCACTCTTTCCAAATGTTTTATAAATGTTTTAGGGGCGAGGCGACGTGCGGTTGAGCATCTCGGACGGTGACACTCTCAGCCTCATGTGTGACCACCTTTTTTGAAAATGTATAGTTTTGTTGTAAACAACTACATGTGCACCTTTATTTTTATGTGTGTATACTATAGGTTTTAAAGATTGTTTTATATACATAGTGTTCGAGGAAAATGATTTAAAGAGTTTGATTTGAGTGGTTGTGGTGTGGACTTGATGTCCCATTGTTGGATGTAAAGTAAATTAAATTGTTTTATTACGGGTGTTGTAAGGTGGGACATGTCAGAAAACGAGAGGAAACTCTACCAGTTTTCTATAAAGGGTTTAATGTTTAAAAAAATTGTCCCACCCATGTTTCATAAGAATTTAATGGAAACGAACTTTATAAAATGAGTTCACTCCACCGATTCACTTTTAAAAAATGTTTAAAAGAAATGAAAGGTTTTTTTTTTCAAACTGTAGGGAGTGCTTTATGTCCCGAGTTAGGAAAGGAAACTCTGGGCCTGGTCCCTTCACAAAGGCATCATGATCGAACAAAACATGTGGAAGTAGATCGTCATTTAGGGGTGATCAAGATTACTTTTGTCTCAACAGCAGATTGTTTGACAAAAGGTCTCTTTAGGCAAGCCTATGAGAAGTTATTAGACAAGCTGAGAATGTACAATTCAGATGTTTTACTTTTGTGGGAGACATTAAGAGTTTTAGAGTTTATTGTTAATTGATATTTATCAGATAATTTGTTGATATGATGTATAATAGAGGCCGTAATTATAGCTTTTTTGTTACCTGTAAGATAAGCCTTTCAAACCTTTTTTTATAAGGTTGTAAATATGCCATATTAATGTTGATCGTGAAAAGATTATGCAGCTCCAACAGCAGCAGTTTTTTATTAGTCTCCTTCCCTGAATTTCCTTTTAGTTTCGATGTAAATTTGGTGTTTATTTCTTTGTTCTGTATTTCATTATTGTGTCATTTATTTGAACTGATTTTTATTTCTTTTAGAAATTCAAATAATAGATCTTTCTTATTAAATTTTGTATCTAATCCTTTTCATTTACATGAAAGGGGTACAATTGGGTTAGGAATGAGGTTCCTAAAACAACCTAGTGACTTATGTTTTTTACTAATAAAAATTATGTTTTTATACATACACAATTTTTACATATATGAACTTCTGGTATTATGTAATGTACTTGTAAAGATACATTGTTTATGTTGAAAAGCTCTGGGATATTTTAACCCTTCATGTATGTATGAATTAACCCTTCTCAGATACACCCAAATCTACCCTTGAATCAATCTAAGTGGTGAATGTAGCTTGATAATCTGGATAAATTTTTTAAGTTATTTTTGTATACCATTTTTGTTTTTGTCACTAGAGTCAAGACATTGACAAAATTATCTAGCTCTTCAATAATTTGATCATTTGAAGGTGTTTCATGGTTTTCTATAGTCTCAAGCCTTGAACCTATATTTTGTGTGAAGAGTTTTAATTCCTCGATTTGCATCTTTATTTGTTTTATCTATTGTTGAAGATATCGTATAGTTATGGGTTTTTTAATTTCAAATTGTTTTATTATGTTTTTAAAACTATAAACATTTTGTGATTGTGGTGTAACTCTATTGTTTTGTTTGATAATTTTTCTTATAAATTTTGCTTTTATATATATCTTTATCTTCAATATGATGTATCATGTCTATTAATATTCTTCATGATTTGAATGTTAATTAATACATTGATTTGATAAAGACAATTGTCTATTTTGTTTCTTTAATCTTGTTCTTCTTCTTATTAGTAACATTTCTAGAATGATCATCCGAAGAAGTAATTTCTACAAAAGCTTTTAGGGAATGTTCTTCATCAAATAACATATTAATTTTTTGTTTTTTTACATTTTATTATATTTCCTTTGACCACATTTAAAACATGTGACTTCTTTTCTTGGTTTTGATCTAAAATTTTCTGTTTTGTTTTTTTTTATATTTTTTATATTTTTTATATTTCTTCCTTTTATAAGATTGATATTCTTTTGTTTTATGTTGATTTTTGGTTTTGTGTGAGGGAGGTAACGGCATTTCAATGTCATATTGTTTACAAAAGGATCTTAAATCTTTCTTAGAAGCTTTTAGATTTTCTTAATTTGGTATTGTGATTTTAATTGTGAGAAGAGTTTTAAACCTTCAAAACTTCGGGTTATGGTTCCATAAGTGAGGTCATCATAAGGAATCGTTCCTTGGTACTTTTCTCTTAAAGTATTTTGAACTTTTTCAATTGGAAGTTCAAACATAAATCTTTCTTTCCAATAGGATGCACTAGCATCATATCTAGACATTACTTTTGATACAAATACATCATGATACTATCTAAAATCACTAAGTGTTCTACATCTTAAATTTTTCAGAATTTCAGAGCTTCTTTCTTGAAGAATTTGGGATCTCCTATAAAGTGTTTTCAGGATAGCATAAATGAGTTCTGCCCATGTCGGGCGATTTTTGGGTTCTCCAATCTCATTTATACTTTGCATTATAAAGTCTTTCTATCTATTAGCATATTTTCCCACCAACCTTGAGTTGGCCAATAAATCCCCAAAAAATTAGATATCAACAATTGTATAATCATCATTTTCTACTGAATGGGCAGTTGATGCCACCACTAATATTTAGACTATATTGAGAATTTAGTTTTGTTCATGATCAATATTCTCATATATACCTTGTTGTTATACATTAATCATAGAAGGAATCTTTCTTCAAATTGAAGATTAGGAGGAGTTGGCTTTGGATTAAAATTTCTAGTTCCTCTTTGATATTTTTGTGAGTATGTTGTTATTTTATTTATTTGAAAATTTCTAGTTCCTCTTTGAGAATTTCAGGTTTTGAACATCCATCAATATTCCCTTCATATATACTTGTTATTACATTAATCATAGAAGGAATCTTTCTTCAAATTGAAGATTAGGAGGAGTTGGCTGGATGCAAATTCTCAGTCCTCTTTGATATTTTGTGGAGTATGTTGTTATTTATTTATTTGAAAATATCTTCCTTCTGAACTGGGATAGTTATTACTCTAGAAGGATCCAGATTCACTGTCATCACATGAAGATTCAAATCCATTTAAGTAATTTATTTGTTGTTTTGAAGATGAGGGTTCTATTAGTTTAAATTCTACTGTTTCTAGCTTTTTTGCTAAAATTTTATAAAGTTCTTGATTTTTATTATTTCCAAATTTTATGAGTTTAGCTATTTCGAGGTTTGGATAAAGGTTTATTATAATCAATTGGTAATATTTTAGGGATACTTTTCTCAAATTTATCCATTTCAATAGCAATAATTTCTAAAATTTGATTTGTAAAATTATTTTGCTGTTGAAGATTTTTAGTCTTTTAAATTTGCATTTCTGTTTTCTTTTTGGATTGTTTGGACATATAATCAATTGTGGCTTTATACTACTTCTTCCAAAGAGGATGGGTTGGCCGATTCTCACCTTTATCCCTAAGTAGTAGTCCAGCTAAATTCGTATTTCTAATTGATTAGAAATATTTGGTCAGAATATTTTTTGTCTTTTAAATTTACTTCTGTTATCTTTTCTTTTTTTGGATTTGCCTGATTAAATTCCACCTGTATTCTGATGTAATTACTTCTTCCAAAGAGGATGGGTTGGGTCGATTCTACCCTTATCTCGGAAGTAGTAGTCCAGTCTTAAATATTTAATTTAAATTTTATTTTATTTTATTTTTCTTCCTTTCTATTTTCTTATATTGCTCTAAAATTTGACGAAAAATAAGTCTTAATATTTCTTGAATTGAAACAGAAGCATTAACTGACAATTGTACAAGAGGTTTTTTTTTTTTTTAACTTGATCTAATGTATAAATATTTCAAGATTTGATATATCTAATTAGAAATACAAGAGCTGTATAAATGTGAAAGAAACCAAATATTAATGTAAACAGATAGTTTTCATGTTACTTCAAGATTACCAAACAAAAATAGACGGAGGAAAAGCATATTGATAATATGTTATACTATTTTTTATGTAATATTTTTTGAAAATCTTATTACATTTGAAATAAATTAATATATTTTTCAATAGTTGTTTACTTCTTTATTTTTTTTGAATCAGAAGAATCTATCTTCTTCCTATCTTCCTCATTCCGAAATTTTTGTTTCTTTTCTTTTTCCAATGCATTTCTTTTTATTTTCTTGCTTGGATTATAGATAATCTGATATTCTTTTCATTCTATAAATAATTTTGATCCTGTTGTCGGATTGGGGATGTCTTGAACGCTGCACTCTTGAATTGAGGATCTTTTCAGGGTGCTGAGAAATCAGAACCTTTTAATTTTTTTTTTCCCTTGTTGTTTGTGTGTTTTGATCTGATCATTGTTTTTTTCTTTTCGTTTTTTCTTTTTATGATAAAGAACGAGAAAGCTGTGTTAAAGAGAAGAAACAAGATGAAAATGAAAATTTTTATCTTTTATAATCGGGCAACAGCTTATTAGTTGTGTTGCCCTGATTATTTTCTTTTCTTTTCTTTTCTTGGCCAAGAAACTCCCAAGTCTCGTATGGGGTATCAACGAGTTTCGACAGAAAGAAACCATGCATGCTTTGTTGGATGATCACAGCACTGGAGACGTAGAGAACATTTTTATCTTGTAAGAATGAAGATATTTAGCTATGACTTTATGAGGATCATCCAAATCATCTTCATCAATAATTTCATACAGATAAAAATCATCCTCCATATCATCCAAGTTTGATCTATCCTCCACATTCTGATCCTCCAATAATCAAATCAAAAGGTACCATGTTACTATTGAGTATATTATTAAGTATTCTCCTTGAATCTGCTGTTAAAATCCATTCATTTTGAGTTTTTCTTCCCTAATGAATCATTCTTCGTTTTTATTTTATGTTTTTGCAAGAATTTATTACAGTATTTGACAAAAAAAAAGCATATCATTAGTTGCACATACAGAAAAATCGCATTGCATATCATATCTTCGAGGATAATTGCTACCAGGTCCGCCATCACTAAGGAGTGATGACATGGTTTCGATTGGCATGTAGCCCAGGGAAGGCTGCATATCTTGCTTGAAATGACTTTGGCATTTTATGCCTATTGCTTTGATTTTTTATTTTTATGTTTGATTGCTTAAAAATATCAAACAAAATCACATATAAATAAATTTAGCTTAGATTGTATTTGTCGTTGGTGCGACATAAAAGAAAAAAATGTCAAGAAAATTTATTTTCTTTTGTATGGTTATTAATTGATGAAAATGAATAAAACTCAATATAATTAAAATTATTATGAAACTTACATATTCTTAAATTAGTTAATCTTTTGCATTATGAGTTAAAATAAATAAAGTGGATTTAAAATAGCAAATAAAAGTGGCAATATTTCATATTTACCTCTATTTTATTTTTTTATTTTTTTCTATGTTACAGTTCTTTCCCTTATCCTTCATATTTTTTTTAGAACTAAACATGGCTTTAGAAACTTACATATTTTTAGATTATTTAATTTTTACATATATTGATAAATTAAAATAAAACAAATGAGTTTCTGAAGTAGGGAATAAAAAACCATATGTTAGATTTTAAGTCTATTTTTATTTTCCTTTATTTTTATTTCTTTCTATTTTTTTCTACTTTTCTTTATATTTTCCCTCAAATTTTATGAGAATCAAACATAAACTGTTTTTTTCACTTTTTTTAAATGGGAAAATAGATTGATTAATGGCTCCATGAGTTCTTATTTTTATGTCTTTTTTCAGGTCTGAGTTTGATAAGGGATAAAGAAGACACAGCTTTGCTGAAGGTATCTACCTTCTAAATCTTGGTTTTTGAGTTTACTCATTAGTTTCAGTTATAATGCATGAAATCAGTATGTAAGGTCGAAACCTCTTCTAAGGTCAACTGCTAGATGTCATATGTTTTAATGGTTTGATGAACTTTGTTTCTGTTTAAGTTGTTTTTTATGTTGGAAGAGTATAGGTGTGAAAGTCGTTCACATCCGTTTTCACTACCAGCTTTGACTTTCAAACTTTTATATTTTAAATTTATTCTTGAATTTTCTATAAATAAATTTGATGAGTAATTTAATAATTCTTTGGCCAAGTCTTCCAAGAGACTTTGGCAAAGTTTAAACTGATGGGTAATTTATGTTAATTAATGAACCCTTTATCTCAATCAATTAATTTGTTTAAATAAACTATTTGACAACAACATTTCTAAATTTATCATTCTATTAATAATTTACATACTTTTCTTTATGACCATTTCCTTTCTATTTGATTTGATTACCAAGTCTTATGGAGATATTTTTTGTTAATCAAGTTTATTGATTAATTTTTAATTGGAGAGATTTGTTAGTCTCTCCCTAGCTCTACTTCACCTTGGAGCTCTCTCTACATCTCTTAAAACTCTGGGTTTTCATATTCCTTCAAGGCTTCAAGAATATCTTCCCTCGCTCTTTCAGCGTTGAAGCACATATTCCTCTCTCAAGTGTTTACAATTCCTTCGTCGTTAGCTTTCACACACACTGCAACCTAAGAGCGAACTTTAGGAATATCTTGATAGACCCAAAACCTAAGAGTAACTCTAAAGATTTATCTAAATGGGTAACAAGAACAAAACAAGTTAGGCATGCAATTCATAGCACACTCACAGTCACCAACCCTTGATGTTCCATTGGTCACTATAAAGTTGCAAAAGCAAACAGATGTTGGACTAAAAAATACATAGTAGAAGATGCTGGAACACAATAACATGTCATAGGAATTTTTAGAAAGTTCTAAATGACTGAGGATGAAGATGTATCATCTCAAATCCATGACTCCCACATGTTGATCAATGACCTAGTCATTGAAGACATAAAATTACCTAAACCTTTTGTGGCTAGCAACCTTTTAGAGACCCTTCTAAATTCTTGGAAAGACTACAAAAATAGCATGAAACACAAAAGAAAACAAATATCCTTAGAAGATGTTATATCAATATTAGATCAAGAAAACAAAAACTAGGCACGTCGAAGAGACAATGTTATCCTCCAAGGAAATGTGGTGCAGAAGGAGATATACTAAGGGGCCTCAATTTGAATAGGCTCAAGAGATAAAACCCTAGGACTCAACCAACCCCATCAAATACATCTGAAAATCCCACCTTTAAAGGAAAGGTAATTTTATTCAGTGGCAGCCTGTATCACCATAGCACTTTAAAGGTTTAAACAGAAAGAGACTTGAGAGAGTCAACTCAATAAATCTGAAGAAAAGAGAGGCGACAAGTGCATCTCCCTCTAAGGTGAGGCATTCACCAAATATGAAGGACCTGATAGTAGACTCAGCCACTGAGTACATGGCAAACATAAGTGCATTCACTCACACCATGAAGGAAGGAGAGGAACAAGTATTCATGGAACAAGATCACCCCACGCATCTGCAAAGGGAAAGTTCTCCTTAAGCTAAACTCTGGAAAAGTTCTCGCCCTTAATGATGTTCTCCATGTGTCAGATATTCGTTGGAACTTAGTCTTAGTGTTTCTACATAGGAAAGTAGGAGTTAGGATCATGTTTAATTCAGAAAAAATAGTGTTAACAAAGAATAATGTTTTTTTTGGGAAGGGTTATCACAACAAGGTAATGCATGAATATTTTAGAAATTTTAATAATGAAGCATCTTCTTCATTTACATTTTTTTGATGTTCGGGCATGGTAGATTAGGGGACATGTGAACTTTTGTTATATTAATAAAATGGCTGAATTAATTTTAATTCCCAAACAGTCCTTAGAAAACCTTGGAAAATGTGACGTATGTCTAGAATCTAAAACTACAAAGAAATCTTGCAAACCGGTAGAAAGAGAGTAAAAAATATTAAGTTTGATTCATAATGACCTAGAAGACTTGAAAAACACTATGACTAGAGGTGGTAAAAGGTTTTCTATTACCTTCATAGATAACTACTCAAGATATACATGAGTGTATCTTTTAAGAAACAAAGATAAAGCAATGAATGCTTTCATCAAGTTTAAAAATGAAGTAGAGAATCAACTAAGTAAGAAAATCAAGAGACTTAGATCCAATAGGGGTGGAGAATATGAGTCCAACCCTTTAATGCCTTTTGTGAGGAACATGGAATTATCCATGAAATCACTCCTCCTTATTCCCCTGAATCTAATGGAGTAGCTAAAATAAAAAATAAAACCCTAAAAGAGATGATGAATGCCATGTTAGTAAGTTCAGGAGCATCGTTGAACTTGTCGGGGGAAGCTATCCTCTCCGCATGTCATAATCAAAATATAATACTCTACAAGAATACTAGTAAGACTCCCTATTAGTTACGGAAAGGATATGCACCTAACATTGCATATCTAAAAGTGTGGGGGTGTTTAGCAAAAGTTATTTCTTCCAGAACCAAAGAAAAGAAAACTAGGTCCTAAAACCTTTGATGCAACATTTATTGGTTATGCAAAGAATAGTGTTGCCTATAGGTTTCTTGTCATCAAATAAGAAAATGGTCTAGTGGAAGTAAACTCCATAATTGAGACTAAGAATGTTGACTTCTTTGAAAATATTTTCCTTGGAAAACAAATGGCCAACAACAAGTTCAAAGAAATCTTAGAATTGAGTATAGTGAACCTTCTAAACTAGAAATGAGAAGAAGTAAAAGAGAAAGAAAATGGACTAATCTTGGTGACGACTTTTACACTTTCCTAGTTGATGACGACCCTAGATCCTATAAGGAAGCTATGACTTCATCTGATGCACTGGTGAAGAGGATATCTAGTCAGTGAAATCTGGATCAATACGGCTAATCATACTCGAGATAGTAGACTGCTCTGGAAAAGCAAAAACTATAGGTTGTAAGAGGTCTCAAAGAAAATTAAAACCAGATGTGCCTATTGAGAAATACAAGGCTCGTTTAGTTGCTAAAGGTTTTAAACAAAATAAACGTAGATTTATTTTGATACCTTGTTCTTGTGATGCTATTTCCTAATTTAGTAAGACTCGCATGATTCTGCCTGATAACCTAAAGTTGATAACTTATGGATGTTAAGACCGCTTCAATGAGGATCCGGAAGAGACAGCCATATGGACTCCACTTTGAAGGGGTGTATTGTACCAAGAGATGAGCAAAACGTTTGTAGGCTAGTCAAATCGCTTTATGGGTTAAAACAAGCACCCAAATAGTATGAGAAACATCATGTTATATCACTGATGCATTTAGAAAAATTGAAAAATAACTATATGTAATATCATTTAGTTTTGGTACGCGACTATTAAGTTTATATTCAAATTAACCTACAAATTGTAATTGATACCAAGAGTTTCCTAAGAACGGATAAGTTCGATATGAAAGATCTAGATAAGCAGAGTGATCTGGTAATCAAAATACCTAGGACCCTTCATGGGCTTAACCTTTCTCAAGAACACTATGTTGATAAGATTTTAAAGAGGTTTGAACACTTTGATTGTAAATTAGTGTCAACTCCTTATGAAATCCTAGCTCTTAGTTGAAGAAAAATAGAGAACATAGTGTTGCCCAAATTGAGTATGCTCAGATAATTGGTAGCCTAATGTATTTGGCAAACTATACCAGACCTAACATTGTGTAAAACCCAAGAAAAATCGAATTCTTCTAGCGAAATCTAGTTACCAAGATGAATTTCGTTAAATTCCGGAATTGTATGATTTTTCACGAATTTCGGGACAAAAAGGAACCTAAATTGGTGGGTGACACATGGCATGATGCATGCATGTCATGTGCATGACACATGGCATGATGCATACATTCCATGTGGATTTGTCCGGTCTATAAAAACGGGATCAATGGAGGAAAAGAGTGAGAAGAAAATGAGAAAGAAAGAAATGGAGGAAGGAAGATCTGACAGCTTCTTCCTCTAGTAAATTAGCGATTCCACTGGCCGAGTTCGTCATGCCAAGATTTGTGCGGCTACACGCTCCAATAGTAGAGATTTTCCTACTCCGGTTAATTTCTACTTAAGTGTCAGGTCAGAAACCCGAGAAAATTTAATTTTTCCAAAATGAAAACGGTAATTTCAATTGAGGATCTTAAATTTTCTAGATCTCTGATGACCTAAACTGACTTCACCGTTGAATCGCCTCAAATCTAGCTATCCTTCGAATTTCGCACTCGGTGAGATTATCATAATTTCACATTTTGATGTAGTCGGCGGGCTCACATCGTCACTGCCAAACGGCGGCAAGTCAACAAGATTATGGGCCCCATGTATATGTGTCACCACTGAGAAGGAAACCAAAGTTATGGATATGATAAAGAAATCCAAGAGATTGTTCGGAGAGTTTATTACGGCAAGACGTAGGACATCCCACTTAACTTCGAATCACAACAATTCAGTGGAGAAGGAGATTGGTGGGAAAAAGAAAGAAAAGGGAGAGAGCAGACAGTTCAACTTCTCTCTACCACGGAGACGGTAATTCGCGCCGCCAAGAACTAAAGATCATCTATATCGGTTAAAGGTTACGTGCGCACGGGTACCGAAACACGAGATTTCGCCGAGGATTCCAAGAAGGAGTCTTAAAATTCAATGTTTGGCTAGTAGCGTCTGAACGGACTTCCTGTAAAGCAATTTACGCTTTAAGAGGTAGGTCTTCTCTTACTCTACTTATTTTCTACCTTAAGGGCCGTGGTGGGTGTCCTCACCAAGGGGATGTTCGCTTACTAACTATGGGAAGCTACCCCATTTTGATCCCACGTGACAATTCTGACTTTAGAACTCCGGTTTTCTGTGGCATGAATTTTGCGCAGGTCCTTCAGTAAATTGTAGCCGCATCAAAAGAAACTTGATGTTAGGATTTTGAATTAATAACCTGACCTCTATAGCCAAGCAGGTTCGTTTATCGAAATGTACCCAAGTGCAAAAAGTCCGGTCCCAAATAGGCTCTTGTTCCTACTTAGGCTCGACCGACTAGGGTTTAACTCGCTTCTGGCTTGTCCTGCTGTGGCTCGACGCCAGGCCTTGATCGACCAGCTCAACGGCCAGGTTTGACTGCCTCGCTTGTTCAGCCAAGTTTGATCGACTAATTGTCCGCTAGGTTCGACCGACTCGCTTGTCCACTAGCTCAACCAAATAGGGAAAGTTTGTCCAAATTCGGGTCCTAATTATTCATGTGAGGCCTCCAACTGATCATTAGCAACCTTTCGCTTGAACTCCGATTTGTACATTCCCGACTTAGTGAAAGCTCTTCTGAGTCGAAAAATATGACCATATGCTCGTAGAATGTTGTCAGGCTCAAGTATATTTTCTGAAAAAATTATTGTTGCACTAAGTGTACTAATCACTTGAGTATGGAATGACATGTTGAATGAAATACATTGTTTGTGTGTCATTGCTTGATAATTGAGTGACACATTATTGTATGTGGATGAGGCCATTACATAGCTTGTTTAGTTACTTGTAAGCATATGTCACAATTAGCCCGAGGTTGCATAAGTCTAATTGATTGGTAAATTCACAGATGTCAATATGGGTGTATTTAGATATGTTTGATATGATGATAATGAAAATTTTAGCTATAATTGAAATGAGACATGTAATATCATTGTAAGATATTTGCATTCCATATGCACTGTAACATCATTTAGCCTAAAAGTATAGAACCTGTTAATTCACCATTCTCGTGAATGTGTAGTGAGCTCAAACTGAGCAAAGATCTAATCTTAATTCTGATTGCAGTATAAAAATGAAACAAAAAAGAAAATACACGTGTGTCAAGGCTAGCAAGTTAGTATAGATCCCTGGGGGGCGAAGACCCAAACTACATGCGCTAGACATGATCACCCTAAAGGAGTTTTCAGAAAATGTCCGAAGTCGCACGACGATCCTACTAAGTGAGACCCCAAAAATGACGAGTCTATAAACAAACACATGGCATTTGATGATATTCAAATGAGTATCGAGGCTCATTCAATGAGAGTCGGTCCCTCGGGGTGAAATACCAATGACCTGTTTTCACACTCGTATCGTACGCGAGGAGCCTGAGGACTCTGGGTGACATGGGACATGGTGGGTCGCATTTCATTCATGCCATGTAGAATTCCATCTCCAGTCAGATAACTTGATCGAATGTGCTTCTTTATTTGGTGACATGATCACATTGCATGTGTACTTAAAGTAGGGAGTAGCCTAGAGTTTACTTTACTAGTATCATTCACCCCGTCAGACCCCTTTCGCGCACATGGAATGTGCAGAGAGAAAGCGCCACTGTGAGGCCGTATATCAGAAGGAAGTCGATTGTGGCTTTGATTTATATTTTGTAAAAAAAAAAAAAAAAAACATGTATTAGAATGTTTAATTTTGATATATGTTTCAGATAAGAGTGACGTAGAATTTAGACTTATGGATTATAGTTTTAGTTAGTCATGTTTATGTGTTTGAGTATGGGTAAATGGGCCCTACGGGCCATTTTTACTCATGAAACCAAGAGGTTATTGTATAATACTTGGGTCATGTCACTGAATCGCATTGTGCTTGTATTGGGGTGAGTTCCCGTACAATGGAGACTATAATTTAATTTTCATTAAATCTGGGTCCCGAAAAGTGGGGACTAAAATGGTGTGGGAGGTTCCAAGTTACCCGACACCCACAAATCTTCTCGCGGTTGACAAAGGTCAACTGCCCCTTGGATTGGGCATCACAAGGGCCATGTGGTTGCGTTTCCACCTCGTGGTCGCTTCGGGCCGTGTGGGACCGGGTTTGAGCCATATGGGGCCGTCTCGGGCCTTATAGGCCATTTCTCTGTCGTGTGGGGGCCATTTCCCCCCACGCGTAGGGCGGGCCTGCAAGTAGAGCTGCCCGGCCTTGTTTGGTTGTTTGGTTCATTCCCACTAAGTGGTTTGGTTGAAGGCTCCCAACCTATGTGGGGAACCCACAGCAGACTACGGTTGTTTTCCCCGCTTTTAATTTGTGAGCCCGAATCAGCAAAGTTCCTCAATTGTTTAGACTAACATGTGCCTTCCGTCAGGCTTTGAGTATGGCCGTGATTAGGGTCCCACTGTGGACTATTTTCACGATGTTGTTGCTTGGTTTGGTGATAGCATGTTTGTGTGGCCTGTTATGGCTTGTTGCGAGAACTATTTTGTGGGCATCTCTTATGCCACAATTGGTCTTGATAACCGAGTTGTCTTTGCTCACGTCATCACGTACTTTAGTGCTAGTTATCTATTAACGTTGATATATGAATTCCCAATATACGACATTGAGATGAAATGTTGGAAATCATATTAATCGCATTATATGTGTGCTATTATATTTAACATCAAGGAATGATGTTCTCGGGAATGGTGCTGCAGGTTATACTATATCCAAAATGCATGATGTGATGCATGGTCGGTATAAACTATATGGCGCTATTACATATAAGACATGGAATTGATATGCACGATGCTGGGTGACATCGACATGCAATAGGCATCGCAATAAATAGGTGTGAGTGCATGTTGGTAAATCGACATTGTGTTTGGTGTTTGATTAGGTGGGCTTGATAAATGGGACAATGTCCAACAAAGTCGCAGGATTAGTTAAAATGGTAAGGAAAATATGTGTCGGGTATTAGCAAGAAGGGATAGATCCTCCTGATGAAAAGCCCAATTATGGTCGACATGCTAGTCCCACTAAGGAGGGCGCCATAAAAGTGTCTTAGTTTGCGGCTTCATCGTGAGACACTAAAATCCGCTTACCCACACAAAGGTGCAAGGATTTTGAACATAAAATGGATTTCAATATAAAAACATCACTGTGGATGTATCACCAAAAAGTTGTCAGAGTAAACAATGAAATTTGTTTTAAAGATCATTGATGTCATCCAGACGATTTATTTATCACACATGGGTTAAGGCACAGCGAGGGAGTTAAAGGAGGACCCCGCACATGGTACATGGTAAGTCGCATCTCATTTCATGGCATGACATGTAGGATTCCATCTAGAAGTGGCATGCCCTTATTGGAATGTGATTGTGAAATGTGGAGTGAACATTGCATGTATACCTAGGGTGAGTGGAGTAGCTCAGGAGGTATTCCACTGTGGCTCACCCTTCCATGGGCAACCTCTTTCAGGTCAGTGGTCAACACCTAAGGAACCCGCGCCGACTGGCTATGATTAGTGAAGAAGGCCGACATGTGGCCTTGATAAACTCTTGTAAGAAGTGCTTGGGACAAACTAGTTTTAGCAAGTATTTTGTACAAAAGAATGGTAATTAAATTATTTTTTACTATTGCCAATATAGTCGGGTATGTAATTATGGTAAGAGGGTCGTGATCGGACTCTTACAGACTATATTTAAGTGCATTATTCTCATATTTTTAATTTAAATGAGTGATCGAACGGGTCTATGAAGGGACGAATAAAGGTGGTGTCGAAAGTAACCTGGTGTCCACAAATAATTAAAATTCAACTGACCAAGACTTCAGTGTGAAATGGACCTAAGGTAGAATTACAGGTGTTAATCCGCTACCAATGGACCCTCGTTTTCTTTGGGCATCACATTGCCTACGCAATTGGAAGATTGAGTTAGAACACCCAAAGTCCTAATTAGGATCATAAGGTTGCTATTTGTAGATTACTAAAGTACTTAAGAGGCATCAGTGACTATTGTTTATGTTATAGTGGATTTCCAAATGTCCTTGAAGGATTTAGTGATGCCAACTAGATCTCTGATTCATATGAGATGAAATCCACTAGTGGGTATATTTTTACCCTTGGAGGAGGTGTAGTTTCTTGGAAATCATTCAAGCAAACTTGCATTACTCGGTCCACTATGGAGGCCAATTTTATAGCCCTGAGAAGACAAGTTTTGAAGCTGAAAAGATTCCAGTACCCATTACGATAAACCCATTACAATGGCACCGCATACCGTGGTTCATGCGTTATGATAGCTAATCTGCAATAGCTAAGGCTAAATGTAAAATGTTTAATGGGAAGAACAGGCATACACTCCTAAGGCACAATATTGTGCGGCAGTTGGTTGAGACAGGGGTTATATCCCTTAATTTTGTAAGGTCGAGTCAATTTCACGATTTAACTTAACCAAAATAGAAAACTAGTGGAACAAACATCTAGGGGGATAGAGCTTTTGCCTATTACACAAGTCAAAAGTGATGGTAATCCAACCTACTAGAATGAAGATCCCATGAAGTGGGTTCATATGGATAAATAACAAGTCATTTGTTGACTGTGAGTTATTCTATCATTTATATTTATTGAGAGTTCATCTCTATGGTGTAGATAGAGCTTATTCTACATTAATTGAGGTTGAATACCATATTCCTTATGGATGGTGTGTTTAGATGCAGAACACACTTGATGGGTTCACCTATATGAGAGTGGAAGTGGGACCACTTCCTATGAGAACGTAGGCATATCTCTAGAGCTCTTATGAATATCCAGACAGGATGCTTGGCCTATTAGCACCAACCCTTAAAGTACAACTTGTAATTGAGAAATCAATGTTGATGATAGGTTCCTTGAGTCACATAAACAAACATTGGTTCATAAAATTTTTAATTCACCATGTTTTGTGACTCATACTTATTTATCCTAAAACTGGTTCATAGCCTATGGGCACCAGATCTGATGCATTGGATTCTAGTATTCCTTTATTCCTCATATTATTATTCTTCTTCTTCTTCTTCACATTCATACTTTATGGGGGATTGTTGGAAGAGTATAAGTGCGAAAGTCGTTCACATCCGTTTTGACTCTACCAAGTTTCTTGACTTTCAAATTTTTATATTTTAAATTTATTCTTGAATTTTCTATAAAAATTTGATAGAATAATTTATGAATAATTCTCTTTTGGCCAAGTCTTCAAGCAAACTTTTGGCAAATTTTGAATTTAATGGTAATTTTAAGCTTAATTAATTTAACCTCTTTTATCTCCAATCAATTAATTTGTTTAAATAAACTATTTGATTAATAACCATTTCTAATGGATTTATTCTCCATTAATAATTTAAATACTTCTTATTGATTTTCTTTATGACCATTTCCTTTCTATTTGATTTGAGTACCAAGTCTTATGGAGATATTTTTTGTTAATCAAGTTTATTAATTAATTTTAATTGAGAGTTTTGTCGAGGCTACCTATAACAGTGCCCCCTTCTCATTTCACTTCACAGCTTGAGCAATATAAACCATGTATCCAAAATAATAATAATAAGTCCCGCCCCGATTATAATTGGAGAGCTTTGTTGGAGGCTACCTATAATTTGGAGAGCTTTATTATTTTATTTTTTTATACTTTAATATAAATAATAATTATTATTATAATGTTTTTTTTTAATAAATAATTTATAAAATTTATAATATTTTTATTTTTATGAAAAATATTAATTTTAATATAATAAAATAAAACAAATATAAAAATTTAAATTAAAAAATAAAATATAAATAGGATTTAGTTTGGAATTTTTCCATTTCCGCCGCTCTATTTAATTTTTAAATGGCATGTTCGAATCAGTAATAAATGAGCCGGGATCTGATGGGACTGCCCCTGTCTAAACCCTTCAGTGGTCATTATCCCGCAGAATGATATTGCAACTCTGTCTGGATAACGATCGAGTTTTTTCATTTTTGTGTAATGACTTTTCCTCGAATAGAAAAAGCCAAATATTTGAACTCTTTTCATTCGTAACTTTAAAATTTAATAAGTCATGGTAAATTTAAATAAACAAATTAATAAAGCCATTTAAATTTCTCAAAGATTGCCTCAAAAAACAAACACTACCTAAGTCAAATTCCTTAATCTTTTTCTAAAAGACCATCCTTAAATAGTGATCGTGTTCTAATGATGCAAATTGTTGAATATTATTGTAGGAAAATATTACAGAATAAGAATTTAAGGCAAGTTGGGTATATTTGGATCAAAAGCGACTTAACATCTCCTAATTATCATCAGCTTTTGCCTTCACACAAAAGACCCAGCTTCAAACAAATAAACATTTAGATTCTTCACACATCTTTACATAAGGCTGACGGGCATATGAAAGAATTAGGTTCGAGTTTCTATGAGAATAGAACACTACAATGTTCTATTGAAAAGTGAATAAATGTAAAAAAAAAACACCTTAACATAATTATCCCTTAAGTTTAAACTTATTTTTTTATTTTTCCAAATTTTCTTTCATTACACTTTTCCTCTCTATTTTATATACTTAGTACTTTTCATATTCCAAATGTGAGCCTTAGTATAAATATATATTTTAATTCTAGATGATATTAAATTAATACCTATCTCTTCCATAGACATATATTTGGTATTATTAATTCACTTTCTAGACTTAAGGAAAGATATTTTGAAGTGACACTTAGTTTATAAAAATTGTAAAGAATATATTTTAATTTTGTAAGAAATTGTAAAATTTACTGCATATTTTAAAATTCTGTAGTTCTTTTTAATTCTATATATTTATTCCAGTCAAGCCTAATTGTGCTCAATACTTGGCTCCAAACGTCCTTCTCTATTCTATAATTCCAAATCAAGTGCTTTTATAGTTATTCATGACTTGAACTTATGAAGGAATATGATTTCCAATGCCTTGCCAAGGATGAAATAATATTAGAAAACTGGTAAAGTTGGTTCTAGTAAAAACAAACACAAACCAAAGCTCTAAAACCAACAATGATATCTGACCATAAATTAACACGGTAGGATATGAACAAATCGCACCACTTTGAAGAGGCATCACCTCAAAGAAAAGAATTTGGGTTTAAATTTCACCATTCAAGGAATCATCAAGAAGAAGAAACTAAGAGAAGTAATCACAAAGCTGAATTTTGAAATACATGAATTATCATTAATAAACGTGATCATTACAAATTGTCACCCATGGCTTATACCTGGAACATCACTCCAAAAATACGTAAGCGCTGGCAATGTAGTCAAGAAACCTATATATATCAAAAAACAAACCATAATTTAAAGTAATAATCGCTTAAAGATAAAAGATAAGGACCAGTTCAATATCTTACCACTACATGGTTACAGAAGCTATTTAAAATAATAGTTGTCTGATCAAAACTAAGTTTTGGGTCTTGATTGATAGACCATGAACTCAAAGACTTCATTGAGCTTTAATTGGTTAAATTCAAGAATGGTTTGGGTTTGCTCAAGTGCACAGAAATACTTGGAATATGTGGATTTACTTTGGTGCCCCATAGTCAGCCTCGATTCCTCCTTTTTTATTTCATATATTTCATGAAAATCTCAGCATTAGCACGACTTATGGAAAAAGTCTATTTCGTGGTTACTTCATGACATTTGTGTCATCACCAACGTCCGTTGTAGATAGTCTCACTGCTTGTAGAATGTATGCACATCTCTTTGGTTACTTAAGCTGTTTATGCTACAAGTTACTTGAGTTTTAATAATATTACAATTTTTATGCCACTTATGAAATATGTTTCAATTTTTTTTTAAATCTAAGTTAGAAGCCGTAATTAGTATATGCAGCTTTGTTTTGAACTAAAATTGCAGTTACTAACTGCAGTGTCATTTTGAACTAAAGTCGTAGTTATTAATTAGACTTTTTGAAAATATCGGATTTATTTTCAAAAATTAATTATCATATTTTAAAACTATGGGGTGTGGGACTTGATTGAACCAAAAAAGTCATTGTATCTTTTTACCAAAAATAAACCAATTTTCAACATACACAAGAGAAGCCACCCTGTCCACTCTAATAAACCATTAATGGCTTGAGTCACTAATTCATTTATCATTTAGTCCTTTTTCCTCTTTGTTTTAATAATGACTTGTTATGCAATTTTGTTAAGTGGCAAAAAGAACGTTACTTATTTAGGCACAATAAAGTGTATGTGAAGCATGATATTAAATATTAAAGTACAGATATCGCTCCATCCTCGACCCTCATGAGTTCTAAGGCTTGCCATGCATGCATGACCCGAAGTAAAATGCCTCAAATGCTGTCAGATATCACATCATTAGCAAGGCAAGAAAATACCCACAAAAAAAAGTCGATACATATATAAAGTATTCTCTGAAAACAACAGAATACTCTCACTTGGCCCTATAAATCTTCTGGTCACTATAAATCTTTCTCTATGATGATGTTGGAAGAACTTTCGGAGATTTAACCCACATTCTCTCACTTGGTACATAAATTTAATATCACCTTAATCCGAAAATGAACATATGAATCATGGTGACAAGTCCTTTGAAAGCGAGTGTCATATTCCATTGTATCACAATATATTTATCTCTTTAATTCCAGCCTTGGGGCCTGCTTGGCAGTGTTCCTTAGAAGTGTTTTTAGACCTAAAAACACTTTTAAGTGTTTCTATGACAAAAAAAAAAGTGTTTGATAATATTTTCAAAAGCGCTTTTGAAAGTTCAAAAAAACACTTTGAATGTTTTTTTTAGAAGCACTTGGGAGATGTTTTTTTTTTAAAAACACATTAAAATTTTTGGATATTCCTAAAATACCTACTTGTTTTTCCTTTAATATCTATTTTTTCCTTAAACATCTATTTCATTTTATTTAAAAAATATGGATAATAATGCATACTCTTAAAAATTCAACAACTCAAATATTTCTTGTAAATATTTAAAAAATTCTATAATCATAAAATATTTTATAAAATAATTATTTTAATTTTTTATTAATAAAAAATTTAACATATGTTTATCAATTAATTCAAATATTTTTATAAATATTTTTATAATTGTATATGTCTATTCATTAATTCACTGTATTTCTATAAAAAATTTTAAAAAATTTATAATCATAAAAATAGTTGATTTAGGTTTTATTAATATAAATTTGTATATGTATTTATATACTTTTGTAATAAAAATTTTTATTTATTATGATATCCTATTTTTATAATTAAATATTAAATGTCATTTTTGGTAATTTTAATTATATAAAAGCATTTTTATACATATGTGACATGTTACAAAAAAACTTTTGTAGAATAACTTTTTCGGATTCCTATAAAAACGTTTATGATAGAAAGCCACCAGGAAAACGTTTTGGCTAGACTTAATGTTATTCTTTATGAATAACCCATATGTTTATTCTGAGTCAAACTTAATGACATTTCTCAAATTATAATAAACAATATGTGAATATTCATATGAGAAACATCTCCTAAATTGGAGTTTTCATTGATAACTAAAAATGTACATACAATAAATGAGATTACATCATAATGGACCCAAGTCCCATATTAATTACATGATCCCTGAATTGCTTTGGTGGCATGCCTTTAGTCAATGGATCTACAATCATCAACTCAGTGCTCACGTGCTCAATGACCACTTTATTTTCTTTGACACGTTCTCTGATGACTAAGTACTTTATGTCGATGTACTTACTTTGACTCCCACTCTATCATTCTTAGCCGTAAATATAATAGTAATTATCATAAGATGGTTAATCTCAATCTGCCTTTAAATGAGTCAACAACTCTCAGCCCATAATGAAACCTCCTCAAATTAAACACCATGTGAAATGGCCCCAAACATGATACAAACTCAAATTTATAGTGTAAAATAGTACCAATGTCTCCGCGACGCTCCTCCAAGCATACTCTGGCCCACCATCTAAAGATGAATATATATCCATGGGACTTTCGAGTCCATGCAGCCAGCAAAGTCAGCATCTGAGTAGCCTATAACCTCCAAGTAATCGACTCGTCTGTACATCAGCATGTAGTCCATTGTTCCTTGAAGGTACCTCATGACCTTCTTTGTAGCTTTATAGTGGTCCACCCCTGGATTACTCTAATATCTGCCCAATACTCCAATAGCATAGGCAATGTCCGGTCTCGTGCAAACATGTTCATACATGAGACTTCGAACAACCGAAGCATATGGAATGTCTCTCATTTGCTCCTGCTCAAGATCATTCTTTCGAGAATTGATCTAAATTGAACCTATCACCCTTCACGATGGGAGTTGCTGTAGGTGAATAATTTTCCATTCGGAATCTCTTTAAACCTCATGATATAGACTCAAGACAAACCCAAAATGCCTTAGGATCTTTCCCCTATGGATCTTTATGTCACGACATAAGATGACTCACCCATATCTTCTATATCGTAGTTTTGAGAGGAATTGCTTCACCTCATGCAAAGTACCCAAATAATTTGTAGCCATCAAAATATCATCCATGTATAAAACAAGATAACATATCTTACTCCCATTGACCTTGTGGTATATACAATTATCCATGACATTCTCTTCAAAACCAAAGGAAGAGATGACCTCATGGAACTTAAGATACCACTATCGGAAGCTTGTTTTAAACCATATATGGACTTATTAAGCTTGCACACTAAATGCTCACTTTCACTAAAGGAGAATCCTTCAGGTTGTTTCATATACACCTCTTCCTCTAGATCACCATTAAGAAAAGTCGTTTTCACACCCATCTGATGTAGCTTGAAATCAAAATGAGCTACTAAAACCATGATAACTCGAAGTGACTCTTTCCTTGATACATGAGAAAAAGTTCCCACGTAATTCCGCCCCTTTGAGTAAACCCTTTGGCAACAAGTCTTGCCTTATGTCGCTCAAAGTTTCCCAGTGAGTCTTTCTTGATTTTGAAGACCCACTTACATCCAATGGATTTTACACCAATAGGCAACTCGGTGGGATCCCAAACTCGATTAGATGTCATATAGTCCATCTCAGCTTTCATTTCTTCATACCATAAGTCAAAATCCTTAGAACTTACGACTTATGAAAACGTTTTTGGATCATGTTCAACTCCAACATTATAATCCGATTCTTGTAAATACACTACATAATCACTAGGAATAGCTTAATTTCTTACCCTGGTATATCTCCTAATGTCGCTTTCTCTTACGAGGAACTCACGCCAACCGATCGCTTCAATCTATTGTTCAACATTTTCGTGTTCCTCAACAATGAGATCCATGTGCTCTTGGGCGCACGGATCTTCTCGATGATCGTTGTCTTATAATCGCCTTCTACCTCAAGGGCGTATGACAATCAACTATGACTCGACCAAGGGCTGACTTTGATGATGATCTTGCATAAGCAAGGTCGTGGAAATTAACCACTCCCACCGACCAAGTCATTCTCAATAAATTTTGCACTTCTTGATTCCATAATCCTATTGGTATGAGAAGGACAATAGAATCTATAACCATTGGACTTCTTAGTATAACCAATGAAATACCCACTTGTAGTCCTTAGGTTAAGTTTCTTCTCTTGTGGATTGTAAATTCTTACTTCAAACGGGCATCCCCATATGCGTATATGTCGCAAACTTGGTTTCCAACCTTTGAATAACTCAAAGGCGTCTTGATAGCCTGCTAGGACCCGTTCAATTTATACACCGTCGTCTTTAAGGCCTCAGCCCATAAGAAATAAGGAAGGTTACATTTACTCCTCATACTCCTCACCATGTTCATCAATGTTCAGTTCCTTTTTTTCGCCATACCATTCTAGTCCGGAGAACCAAGCATGGTGTATTGGGCAACAATCTCATGCTCTTGAAGAAATCTAGCAAAATGACCAGGCGTATGTCCATTCTTTGTGTAACTACCATAGTATTCGCCACCTTTATTAGATGTCACAACCTTTATTTGCTTACCGCATTATTTCTCTACAAAGCCATGAAAACCTTAAAGGCTTCTAACGCTTCATCTTTGGAATGGAGCATGTAATACATGTAACATGAGAAATCATCAATAAATGTGATGAAATATCTTGGATTACTACCATCCATATCAGGACAACAAATGTCTGTATGTATGAGCCCTAACAAATGTTCACTCCTAGTGACACCTTTTATTGATTTGTTGGTTTGCTTACCTTTTATGTAGTCCACGCAAGTCTCAAAGTCAATGAAATCTCGAGCACTAAGTACCCCTTCATTCACTAGCCTTTTAATCCTTTGGATTGAGATATGTCCCAATCTTCGATGCCATAAGAAGGAGGAATCCTCATTCATGATACATCTTTTAAAGCCAACGGTTATACTTAATGAGTTATAGTTTTCTTACAGTTGCATAGTATAAAGACCATCGTACAAGGTACCTTTTCCAATAACTTATGATTTTATCAATAAGGAAAAACCAGAATCCTAAAAGTTACAAGAAATTTCTAAAGGTACTGGTGTAGAAACTGAAATTAAGTTCCTAGAAAAACTAGGTACGTAAAAAGTATTTTCCAATTACAGTACATAACCACTAGATAACTCTAAACTGCAAGTCCCGATGGCGTCCACATGTGAGATCAACCTCCCTCCTTAATGGATGTAGCACTCACTTGTATTTGAAACATGGATTGTTGAACCATAATCAATCCGCCATGTATTATGACAAACATTTGTTAAATTGGACTCAAAACATACAAAGGAATTGAAATTACCTTCTAGCAAGCCATTTCGCTCTTTCCGCAGTTTCTTCAAGGTGCTCCTTCTTCTTATGTTAAACACTCGACTCCTTCTTAATGTCAGACGTAGGCTCGAGCTTACCTTTACCCTTATTCTTAGCTTTCTTCTTCTTGCTACTTCCAGAAGAGTGAAGTGTACCTTTTCCTCTTCCTCCATAAGAAGTCGCTCTTCCTCTTGAACACACATGGTCAAAAGTTCACTTATCGACCATTTTTCCTTATGTGTGTCGTAAGAGATCTTAAATGAGCTGTGTGGAGGGGGTAGGGTGCATAGGATGTAATGAACAAGGAAGCTCTCCGACATGGCAACTTCTAGAGACTTAAGCTAAGACAAAATGTCCATCATGCGCCTAATGTGATCATGCACACCACAGACTCCAGTGAGCCTCAAGGTGGAGAATTGAATTATAAGAGTATTGGCGAGAGATTTCTCAGACTTAGAGAATTGCTCATCAAATGTCTTTATTCAGTCCCTAACCTTTTCATGTTTCTCAATAGGAAAACTACCGAATACCAAATCTGAGATACGAAGCCTTGATAAATATACCTGGTATGCGCTGTATTCCTCTCCCACTTATCATATAAACTCTATTTCAGCCTTGGGCAGAGTCGAGAGCCGGCTACCCATCCTTCCTTATGGCCTAGTATATATCCATACATCCTAAATAGAGTAGAACTCTCTCTCTCTCCAAACTTTATAATTGCCTCCTTTAAGTTCAGGTATTTCTAACTTGACATTAGAAAGGCTCAAAGTTTGGAAAAATGCAAATTTTAAGGACGTGTACATTAGAAAATGATTAAGGCCAATTCAAAAAAAAATACTATGCATGTGTACCAATGCTACACATGTTGAAGATTAATCTACACACATAGGACTTGCTTGTGGGCTAAAATCCTACTCAAGTAAATTTATCTCTAAATTTTTTTAGGGGGGCCTAGAGACACAAGACATGCCTGTGGGCTCAAGTCTCATTCAATTAGGTTTAACCCTATCAATTCTTATAATAAAACTAGAGGACTATGTTCCTATTCTCAATTCATGTGGGTAGAATGAGAATTATAATCCAATATTTTATCCTAATTAATTAGAAAACTTAGCTAAATATTTTCCTAAATTAATTACAATAAATGTTATAGAGTGATCGTCCTTAATATAAATTTTATTGGTCAAGATTCTATGGCTAATCCTAACCAATAAAATTTTATTGGTCACCTAACCTTATTTCATAAAGTTATAAGCAACTTGAATAATAAAAGTATTCACTAAATGTTGCATGCATAATTTATGAACAATTTTCAAAATTTACATACTTAAATTATCATTCCCATGGAGCCTTTAAAATAGCAATTTTAATATGCAAATTATTTAGTATAATATTCCATTAAGGTAATAATAATAATAAGGGTCATAACTGTAAATTAACCCCAAACAAATGACCCTTAAAGAAAATATTAATCAACAAAAATAAGTTGATTGATTCAAGATTCTTGAATATAGGAATATTATGCTAGTTATTAACTCAAAAGAGGCTTGTAGCTTGGTGGTATAAACCTTCCTTACGACATTTGGGTCAAGGTTCAAAACCCATATCCTTTACTTTTATTATTACACATGCGAGAGCAAAAGTGGAGCAGCCTTACACTCCGAAAATAATATTTCAGGAAACTTATTCACAAATAATCTCAAATCAACCTCAAAATATTCAGAATAATATTTAATAATATCCAAAAGATATTCTTATACTAACTAGGCATGCTCAACCACAACAAATAATCTAAAGATTATCCTTATATAAAATTAATTTACTAATCATACAATATTTGGGTGAATATCAAAAGATATTCTTATACTAACTAGGCATGTCGAAATAAAACATAGAATCTAAAGATTATCCTTTATATAAAATTAATTTACTAATTATACAATATCCAAAAGATATCCATTTACAACTAGCATGCCAAATCGCACACTAACATAGATATGGTTTTACTCCATTATGAAAATAATATATGTTATAAAAAGATATTAGTATGCAAAAACATGATTTTCTCCGTATTTTCTTCATATCACATACATGGCAATTTTTCCATATCACAATCACATGCATGGTAAGTTCTTAAAAATGGAGAAAATATCTAAACAAAGCAAAGGATACAGGTCATCAGGGTACCAAATGTGAGATTACACACAAAATAAACAAATCTCACATAAATCAAAAGGGACGTATAAGCTTTTATATCTTACTCCAAACCCATTGTCTAAAAGGAAGATTGGTGTATGAGGATCGCTGAGATCTTCGGTACCCGAAATCTCTCCTGATGCTACAAAAGAACTCTTCAAACATTCAACCCTGACCCAACAAGGACTTAGTATGGGAAAACCATCACTGATGAGTCAAGCATGTTAAGGAGATATTTAAATTACAAAACTGTTATGGAATTAAATCTCATATATTTTATTGCAATTTATGGGTCACACTTATACAGTACAACCGAGGAAGATGAACCAACACATGAAACATGGGGATGCTACTAAATTACAACATGAAACATATAAGAGGCATATATTCTCCTCGAACCTGCACTTAAAATCCATTTATTTTGAGTTTTTCTTCCCTAATGAATCATTCTTGGTTGTTATTTTATGTTTTTGGCTAGATGTTATTACAGTATTTGAAAAAAAAAAAAAAAATCTTATCATTGATTGCACATACAGAAAAAGAAACCAAGGGAAAGAGGATCTTCAACGTTCATTGCTACCATATCCGCTATCAAGTGAGTGATGGATATGGTTTCTTGATTACATGTAACCCAAGGAAGGTCGCATATCATGCTGAAATTGATTTTGTTTTATGTCATTGTTTTTTTTTCGTCAAACAAGCAACGAAGAAGACTACTGGTTGATCACCGGATTAGTACCAAAAGTGCGAGTTTTCAGCCCTATTCGAGATAGATTTATGCTTTTGCGCACTAATCATACCAATTAGTTTCACTGAGGTGTTTAGGTCTACTTAGTATCACTTATGCTTACTCGAGGTTATTTTGGTTATTTTGGTGTGCCTTTGTATGCAATGATTTATTGATATTTGAGATATGTGTCGAACCATGAAGATTGAAACCATTTTTCAGCCATCAAACATATCAAAAATTCAAGAAGAAACGTGGCTGCAAAGTGACGAAGAAGGAGGCAAGAGATGCAAAAGTGGAAGAACAATACCCAGAAATTTCTAGGAATTGCGAAAATTTCGCAATCATAGCGAAAATTGCGAAATTGAGAAATTTCAGAATCAGCGGTTGAGAAATTTCGCTAGGTTAGCGAAATTTCGCTATATAGCGAAAATCACCGTGCCTAGCTTAAATTCTTCGCTCGCTTATCTCTAAAATATTTTATATAGCGAAATTTCGCTTAGTTAGCTTAAATTGACTGTATAAATAAATTCTAAGTGATTTCAATTATCTCTGTCTAATTTCGCTAGTTAGCGAATTTTAGCTACCTAGGTGAAATTTTTCGCTACCTAAATAAATCACTCCGCCCAAATAAATCTCCCGCCTTGTCATCTTTGTGTAATTAATGCAAACCGACCCTCATTTGGTGTATTACTTCTATTCCTTGTTTTAGCCAAATGTTAGGCTTTCTTGTATTTTCATACATCATGGCCTATATAAACCCCTTATAGTTTTTGGTAACCCTAAGCAATCTGGGCACATTTTCATTTTATGTAAATATCTCCGCAAATTCTCTCGCCAGTGGTTTGTTTTTCTCTCTTCCTCTCTTTCTCTCATTTTCTAGGCTACTAAACAACCCTCGAGGATGACAACTCAAGAGATGCTTCGCTGCTCTTAGTTTGAAGAGAAGGTAGCTAGTTTGTCAAGGGGCGCTTGCAGGTTGTCCTCATGTGTTAAATGCTACAGTGACCGGGATGGCTGGCTCCCATCTTCTCAAACTAGGGCCTTCACATCATTTAATGTCATGGCCAATACTTACCATGCTTTATGATACAATATACTTATCGCTAGACAGCATCGTTGTTCTTAGATTTGGCTCTACGAGCCACCGAATGAAGTCGAATGTCAGGTTTCAAACCGAAAGGAGCCGCATGCATATTACCCGCGTTGACTCAAATAGAGTGATTCTGTGGTTAGGCTTTAGTTAAACAAAGATCCTAAGTATGGCTTGACTATGTGCTGCTTGTCATAATGCGAGGATAAAAACCCGAGGACACTTGTTACCCCATGTTGTCAAGCTAGTGACCTAAACCTCAAAGTTACCTTTTCACTTCACTTTCGCTTTTATAATTAATCATCAACCAAAACAACTCAATCGCTTTTAAACAAAATCCAAAATCCAAATTAAAAGCCTCACCATTTTCAACAACACCGATACAGTCAACTTATAGGATGAAACCCATCCTGTTCGACCCTATCTCTATACCGCAGCAGGTCACTACTATAGTGAGAAGGAACTTAGGACTACAAATTTTGTTGATTCCGAATCACCCTACCGTGGCACGAATCAATCACTTAACCCAATGTCTTCAATGCTTCAAAGATGATCCAATTACCAAAAATCCACAGTACGAACACCCCTCTCTAAACTCTTATCAACAATTTGTCTAAAGGGTGAAGATAGTGATAACTCAAAGATGAAAAATATTGTTAATATTTTTCGTCAAAAGAATCGAACCCAAAATTCAATACATAAACATTATTTATTGGTTTATGTTTGGTTCCATTTTGGAGAAGAGTCATAACCCTCTCGTGGTCGTTTCGTTGAAATAAGTCATGGCCTGGTCAGCCCCATAAAGTAATCTAACCCATAATCCAACATCTCCCACTCGCCCATGATGGGCTTAACCTCCATTTTAATCATCATCCAACCATCCCAAGAGTTTAATTAATACAGGTGAATAGGACGGTACAACCTAAAGCACATTGATGGTGGGAGCTCCAATACAAACCTAACTATAGGCCATATAGGAGACATCAACCTTGCAAAGGTAAAGAAGTGCTTATTTACCTAAGTATCTTTCTTAATACACACAATCAAGTATTATTCAATCTCTCAAGAATCCATATTTTGATCTCTCTTACAATTACTCAATATTCTAAATTATTTTCAGCTCTATCAAGCGAAATAATTTCAGCTGGTCAATACAAGTAACTAGTGTACAAGCAAATAATACTCTTTCTTTTTCCCTCATACCAATCATATATGAGTTAACTCGCTTTTCTAGAAATGCCCCATTAAGTCGAATCATTCCATGACTATGGGATACATCCTAAGATAGCCAACATTAATTCATCACATCATGATATAGTCAAAAGTCACAAAGGGTAAAGATATATGAAATCCATATGGATTTCTCGAAATATGTCACAAACGAAGAAGTTGTGGATCCATTCTTTCAGCTCCCAATCGGGTCATCCAGCACATAGTATGAAATGCATGCTATATGAGCATCTCTTTTATAAAAGACAAAAAGTGTATGTCTTACCCAAATTATAAGATAAATAACACCATATGAGTCTTAAAGCCTTGTCACTCTTACAAGCGCCTAAACTTAAAATTTTGCTCTTAATATTCCATGATGTTAAACAACAAAGTTCCTACACTCAGCCTTTCCTATAAATAGACCTAAGGAATGGTAGGAAAGCATTCATGTTGATTTTAGCAATCTCATCTCATTTTATCAAGGCGCCTAGTGATAATATGACCAAGGCCGCTCCCACTGCACCTTAGCCATCTAAATCAAGGTCTCATCTCTCCTCGCTCCTAAAACGCTAAAGGCAATTACTCATATGAGAGAGTTAATCAAGTCTATACACATACTTAACTTAAATTGTGCTAAGCGGCATTCCCAACATATTCACAATAAAATTCTAAAAACATGTGAAATGCTCTTCATTTTATTATAAGAGGATTACAAGTGGTTTGAATAATATATACAATCTTATCATATCCTACATAATCCCAGGGATCTTACATGCCTAGCAAATGCATCCCTGGCTATAGGTTTAGCAAATGGGTCTACAACCATCTGGTTGGTAGGGATGTGTTTCAGAACCACTTCATTTTGCATGAAAGTAATATCTAATCTAGATATTTTTGGTTTTTCCATGATATTTTGGATCCTTAGCATAAGCCAATGGAACCATGCTATCACAATAAAGAGTCACTGGCTCAAAAGCTGTTTTAACGACCTCTAAGTCTTATAAGAATCTTTTCAACCAAAACCGCTCCCAGATAGTCAAGAGCGGTGCTACATATTATGCTTCCATCATCGATGCTATACAAGACTCCGTTACACCATAAAATCGCATAATCATTTAGCAAGAACGCTGCATCCGCATGTTGATTTGTGCGATAAAAATCGTCGCCCGGGCCAAGACTGGTAACCAATCAATCGTAATCCCTTGGTAGCATAATGCTAAAATCGCTATCCCTTTGTATGTCTCATAATTCTCTTCACCCACATCCAATGTTTTATACCCTGATTATATTGAAATTCAAGCCATGAACCAACTAAGATAGCATATGTCCAGACGTGTCCACATCATTGCATACATCAAACTTCTGACAGCACTGGAGTAAGGCATTTTGGACATTTGTCCTTTTTCTTCAGGTGTCTTGGGACACAGATCAAGACTAAGGCTCAAATTTCTTTCAACGAGTGTATCCATTTCAAGCCGCAATCACAGAGAACGCTTCAACATTTTCTTAATATACGTCTCTTGAGATAAACCCAAGAGTCCTTTTAAGTGATCCTTGAGGATCTTAACATCAGGTACATAGTTAGCCTCTCCCATGTATTTCATTTCGAAATTTGATGATAACCACTTTTTAGTCACATCTATCAATTTCTTATCATTTCCAGCTATCAATATGTCATCGACATATAAGGATAGAATTATGAAATAGTTATTTGAACATGTAATATACACGCAATGATCCTCTTCCATCATTGTAAAACCATCTTCCAATATGGCTTGATGAAATTTGAGGTTCCATTGCCTCAGGTCGCTTAAGACCATAAATGGAACTCTTTCGAGCTCACGCAAACTCATGCGCTTACGCCCTTAATCTCAAAGCCTAAAGGTTGATCCATATAGATTTTCTCATCGAGCCTCTCCATTTAGAAGTTAGTTTAATCACCATTTGTATAATTCTAAGTACATCCCTGATATTATAGCTAGAATGAGGTGAATTGACACAAACCTAACCACAAGCGAGAATGTCTCTTCATAGTCAATTTGCTCTGTTGCAGGTGTAGCCTTTGGGCCATTAACCGAAGCCTTATATCTGTCAATTGTCCCATCTACCTTACGTTTAATGTAGAGAACCCACTTGTTCCTAACATTCCTATTACCTGACGGTAAATTAACCAAATCCTAGACTTTATAGGATTTCATTGAATTCATTTCCTCTTTCATAGCTTCAAACCACTTTTTTTAAAAGATTAGGACCAAAGATAGTCAGGGTATTGTTTCGGGGCTCTCTTCTCTATCATGAGCAATCGGTGAAGGCTTCCCCCTCAATCTCAAAGCAACGACGGGGAATTCTCTCACGACATCGTCAAGGCTGAGATTGTTCAGGCGATCTGCCAGCCCATAGGAATAGGAATTTATTAAATTGTCTCTCCCACCGCCTCTGCTTAAGTTTCGACTTTCTATATATTGTCCAATGTAAGTATTGACACCATTCTTACATCTTCTCCGACCTCTGGATCTTCCATTTCATATAAATGAAGACTTTATCTATCCCACCACCCAAGAAAGTCCTCTTTAAGAATACGACATCCGTGACTCACTTCCGCTTACACTTCCATTTATATCTTCCCTAAGAAGTACATATCCTTTGAGTACTTGAAAGTATCTTATGAAGACACTTCTTCCCCTAGGACCAAGCTTCCCATATTCTTGAGAAATGCTATAGTAACATAAGCTGTACACCCCCAAGGTCGTATAATGTTCAAATCGCTTCTCACCTTTCCATAATTCATATGGAGTAAAGGGAACAGACTTTGGATGGAACACTATTTAGAATGTAGGCTACAGTCATTAGTGCATCTCCCCAAAAGGAGATAGGCAACTTTGCTTGCGCCATCATTGACCTTACCATATCCAAAAGGGTCCTATTCCTTCTCTCCGCTACACCATTTTGTTGCAGAGTGTAAGGAATGGTCAACTGTCTAGCTATACCCTTCTCATCACAATATGTTTTAAACAAATCAAATAGATATTCACGTCCTCTATCGATCCAAAAAGGATTGGCTTTTGTGTTTAATGGATTCTTAACCAATTCACTATAACTTTGAAGCAATCTAATGTCACACTGGGAGATCAAATAAACAACACCTAATCTAGTTGAAATCATCTATAAAATGTGATAAAGTACTTCATTCCATGCCTGCCCTCATTCATGGGCCAAATGTTGGAGTGAATAAGATCTAAAGGAAGAGTTGCTCTTCCAAAAGGCAATATTTTTGTCTTTCCTGCCAAACATTGCTCACATATAGGCAAATCTATCTTTTCAATAGGTCCCAAAAGACCAACCTTAGCTAACCTTGGGCGCCTCGTCCCATGTGTCCCACTGCATGCCATTTAATACTTATTCACAATGCACTGCCACTTGAATTTCCAGAATGACAAAACAAATGTGCTTTTTATTGGATAGGAATTATGGTCTAAATACAATGAATCCATCTTATAGAAACTATATCCAGAATCACATCATTTAATAATACCTTAACACAATCTTGTCTTAAATACAATTTAAACCAAGTTTAGCCAATACTACTATAGAAACAAGATTCCAAACGAACTTCCGAAAATATAGAGCACATCATGAGATAAAGTGTGCGGCCCTCACCACATTATCAATTTGCAAGTGTCAATTCCAAACACATTTGCTGATATATTATTTCCCAATGAATTGTTTCTTACTTTTAAATCCATACGCATTATAGGTCCCTTGCTATGTAATCACATACCAGTCTACAAATTCGTAAAGGAACAGTCTTAGCTAGCATTAAGCAACTACTAACAAAAACATCATAGAAATGAATTTGGCCTCGATGTAATTCGCTCAAAGGTAATCATGAGCAAAGTGAGACTCAGGGCTTCCAATCAAGCAATTCATGTTCGTCATTTCCTACACGCTTCTCACGCTTGCGCTTCTTTCCGCTTAGAATGGTCTTGTTCCCTCCCTTCCTTGGCTTGAAACATTTCCCTTTCCCTTTCCCTTTCCATTTCTTCCATCCAGTCCCGGAAGCTCCAAATTTCTTGGATTCAATCATATAAGCCTACCCCATCAGTTTATCGGTAAAGACGATCTTCCAAATTCAAATATGTCATGCGACATCATCAAAAGTTTTGACGTTGCTCATTATGGGTGGGCGGCTTTATCCCTGGATGATCCCAGTAGGCATTTAAAAGAGAGCAAACCACTATTAATTGTTGCTCATCACATTGGTGGCCGCACTCTCAAATTTTATTTATCATGTCTGACATGATAGTTAAGGTCACTTACAAGATGATCCAATCATTTCTTGTAAAGATCAAATTTTAAAGTTAGTCGATGCAACCTAGCTGGGTTTGGCACCACCAAATTGTACTTGACAAACATCCTGTGATCACATGGTTGTGTGATTATTCTTAAATCAAGCAAACATTACTCATTTCTCATGCCTAACACCAAAATGCGAGCAACCCTATATCCCAGTTATAAACTGACATGCTTCCATATCTACCTATGTTAGGCACCGTCCTGTTTCAGTTTGAATATCATGATGATTTGTCAGATGTTCAGTTCTTCCAAGATGTAATAAATGCAATGATGCCAAATATTGAGGATTAGTCATTCAAATATTCCTTGTTTAGGTCAAGAACCGTTCTAGTACATGTCACATTTAACGTGCATGGAAAAACACTGCATCCTAGGGGCATAATCAGAACGAGGACCAGTAATGTGTCACAAAGCTCTAATCAAATAGTAAGAAACTAATTTTGTAAGAGAAACAAAAATACCATACTGACACTAATCAATCTCTAAACAAAAATTAGTTGTATGTTTAAATTTTAAACTGCACTAATGATTCTTATCTGAAAGACACTCTACTAACTTTGACATCCATAAAGTAATAATAAAGAAATACATACACATATCTAAAAGGATAAAACTAAATGCATATTTCACGTGGTACCAACAATCAGGTCTTATAAACATTTCATACATATTTCATTTAAGATGGAAAGAAGATAAATATATCTATACTTGTATCTAATGGTTACTAAATATTTTCTAATGTTCCTTTCTAAATCATTCATTGCTTCGGGTGATCCTCTGCTCTCTTCTGAAAAATTCTTTCCATCAATATCCCAAACATTTTCTTCATCCATGAAATCACGCCTAACCCCGCCTTGGCAATACCTAAGGCGCAAAACTATTACTCTGGACTTTTCATCTGCTTTTCGTACGTCAGGGCCCAAGTCTTATAACTAAATAAAATATCATACAAGATACAAAATAAAATCTACCAACTGTAGTGGAAGCATAATGTCAATAAGTGTTCAGTCCATAATACATATACATATACAAAAAACTATACATTTACATTTACATAATCGTAGAAAGAAAACATACAGCGACACCTTACAAGTGTGGGTCAGCCCAACAAAGATGCGGGAAGATTCGCTGACTTAGTTCCTCCTCTTTACTTCATTAATCGAATTAAAACCCATGCTAAGCTTTTTACGCTTTGGAAACATATGACTTATACGATACACATGCAATTCAATATTCATTTATTAAACATATGTAATGTTAATGTTATGATGCGTAGCAAATATCATAAATTCGCATGGATTCATAACAAACTTATACACATACTGTACTCATATAGCGCACTTGATACTGCTCGTATCTCCCGTAGGAGTTAGCGTAGCTACACGGGGTACCTAGGTACCCGTGAGGTGCCGGCGTAACTTATACTGTATGGAGGTACCCATAGGTGTACAGAGAAAACGACATACATTACTTTACTCTTATTCGTTATTCAAACTCTTATCATATATTTGTTTGACTACCTAGACTAATAATAAGAATGAGTAGATGACAGCATGGTCATATCCAGTGGTAACATACAAGATCAGGTACCGTAGCACAAAGTAGGAGGTCAAGCAATCGATAGAGTGTCATACACTCAAACAGAGTACCAAAGTACTAAATGCGTCATTACCTGGGCCGAGTTGTCAGACTAACTCCAGAGTAATCAAGTACTATGTCCGCCTTACCGCAATGTAGGTGCTGTCATTCATTGATCCAAGTCTGAAAGTAACCTACAATTATACGTGTATATTAAGAACTTCTATATTCTTTATATAGGGCTATAAGTTTGCCAACATCAAACTCGTCGAGGCAAAGCAAATTTACTTAGTTTCATTCTTGCTTGAAACCCCGTTAGTCATTTATTAGGGTTCTTATACTATCGATGTACGAATTTGGGCTTAACAATGCATAGATACAAAAAAATCGTAGCTATTAAAGCACTCCAGCACGGCATCTCAATTTGACTCAGACGCACAAACCCCGCTCGTGAACAGTACCGCGATCAATTTCTACCTCAGCCTGCATCACTTTGTTGTTTACGGGTACTGTACCCACTTTCGGCACGGCATTAATACGCGAGTTTTGCCTAGAAATGGCGCATTTTGGCCATTTCTCACCCACAAAACTCAAATAACTTCTAAACCTACGATCCCATAATCCACCATGGAATCCTACCAAACCACTGCAATAATGGGGTTAGTCCTCAATAAAAACCCCATTTTTCCCAAGTTAGGGCTTTTCCCCAAGATCAAAATCATAAAAGGGAAAGTTAGGGTCTTTATTTTCTTACAATCCATACAAATCCATACTCAAAGGGAGTACTTCATCCTCATCTTTCTAAAACTAAGGGTTCTTAAACCCAACTGCAAATCTAAGGTTATGTATTCCTAACTAAACCTAGAAATGGAACAACCTATCCATACAAACCCATAACAATCCATACAAAAGTCCAAAAGTCCATTAATCCACATCTAAACTATGGGTTTCCATACAATCCTATACCAAAATCATAGTTTCCATATAATCCATACAAAATCATAGTTTCCATAATACAATCCATACCAAAATCATAGTCACACTCTTCCTTCTTCTCTTTCTTTCCTTTTCTCTTCTCTCTCCCCTTCTCTTCTTCACGTTGCCTCCTAAAAAAATGAAGACCAAACTTCTGGTCTTCACCCCCTTTTGATTTTTTAATTCTCCTTTTGTATTACCCTTTAGTCCTTCATCTCTCCCTATTTACAAACTGCTATGTTATTTCCACTTTAGTTCATAATCTTCTTACCTTAAGGACTTTTATATCATGTTTTAACAAATTCCACTTTTACCCTTGTATCTTATAATAAATTCCGAAGTTTCAAATTCTTCACTTAGCAAAATAATAATTACTTAGAAATTTCAATGTGAATTTATAATTTACCCTAATTATGTTTAAAAAACGACTAGGGGTGTATTTTGGGTGTTATAGAAAAATGTATTCATTGATTTGCTAGATTGCCCAATACCACCTCATTTACAGCTTCACCCTCCCTTTAATTCTAGTGGACAATCTTCAGGACTTTAACTTGCTTCGACTGCTCTACAAGCGTCTTGTTTCATTTCTCCAGCGAATCCAAAGTGTGGAGTCGCTAATTATCCACATTTTCAGACCGACAACCTGTAATGCTTCGTGGAAGGTTACATGAAAGTTCCATAACATATCATGTATACCACCAATGTGTTCTTCAATGAATGATTCAGTCTTTCTTTGTATCACCTAATTGTCGCTTATCATCACTGTTTCCTCCCAATTTACATTTAAAAGTTGAGAAATTTTTCAGTATTGTAAGAGATTTATGTCTCTATCTACAATTGCTATTACATATATGCTCCAATAACTAAAGAAATTCAAGTATTGTATTTCAACATGTCCTAATCACATGCTTAATAATACTTCAATATACATTTCTAATTTCTAAAAAATATCAAATGGCCTCTTCATGCTCTGGAAAGGTGTTCATTGAATATGAAATTTAAAAAAAAAAATTGTTGAAAATGGAGTCCGGACAAGGTCAAACAGGCCGATCAAAGCTCCCATTAACTAAAGTCACAAAGTTCTGGCCAACGAAAGTCAAAGCTTATTAGTCAAAGTCGGGCTTGACACGTCAACATGTGGTCGTGGGTCGCTGTTACAACAATCAAATACCACGCCGCGATAGAGGGTTAAAGAGGTGTCACATCGTATTTTACCGCCACATCGCTACCAAAATGCCACGCCATCAAGGGGTTCAATGGTTGCCACGCGTATGCCACATCATCTGGGAGGTGCCATCAATACCGGCCGCTCAGCCCGCCGACGCCGCTGTCGACAAATCAGAAAAATCCATTTGTCCAGAAAACTTCGAAAAATCGTAATAAATCATCCATAACTTAAAACTGCTGAGCTCTCAACAATATCTTTCCATCCATACCAAAATTTCAACCAAAAAACAGGCTTTAAGAGCCCCGGAAAAATCAATCTATGTTCGATTTTCCTTTGAAAAAAAAACACATTTTCTTTTCTAGAGAACATGAAGCACAAAGACAACCATAAATGGATTTGATACCAATGTCATAACAACGCAGCGAAATGAGACTCACTTGTTGATCGCTTAACCCTGGTTCTCAATGCTTCAAGGATGATCCAATTACTAGAACTTGAACCAGAAATTCATAGTACGAACACATCCACTACCGTAACTCAATCCATAAATCCACAATACGAACACCCCTCTCTAAACTCTTATCAACAAGGATGAAGATGATGATAACCTAGAGATGACAAATATTGTTAAATGTTTTTCAAGGAAAGAATCGAACCCAAAATTCAATACGTAAACCTTATTTATGTGTTTATGTTTGGTTCCATTCGAGAAGGTTTCAAGTAACCCTCTCAGTGGTTGTCTCTGCTTGACATGTGGATCGCGGCTAGCCTAAGCCCCCATAGGCGACCCAACCCATAATCCAACAATTTTATGATTGATTATTTGAAAATCTCAAAGAAAATCAAATATAAATAAATTTACTTAGATTGTATTTGGTTTGTGGAAAGTCCATAAAGAAAAAAATATCAAGTAAAATTATTTTCTTTTCTATGGTTATTTGATGAAAAAAGATGAAAGAAAATGAAATATAAATAAAATTACTTAGAAACTTACATATTCTTAACTTAGTTAATCTCTTGCATTGATGAGTTAAATAAATAAAATGGATTTAAAATAGCAAATAAAAGTAATATTTCATATTTAATTCTATTTTTATTTTTATCTTCTTTTCAATTTTTCTCTATGTTACGTTTTCTTTTCTCATCCTTCATATTATTTGGGAATCAAACATGGCTTCAGAAACTTACATATTTTTAGATTATTTAATTTTTTATATTGGATAAATTAAAATAAATAAGTTTGAGGTAGAAAATAAAAATAATATGTTAGATTTAACTCTATTTTTATTTTCCTTCAATTTTATTTCTTCTATTTTTTCTCTTACTTTATTTCTTTTCTGATTTTCAAATTTTATGATAATCAAACAACCTAAGTTTTTTTTTCTTTCTTTTCAAATGGGGAAAATAGCTTGGCTTATTGGCCTTATGAATTCTTATTTTTATGTCTTTTTCTTCAGTTTCAGAGTTTTGATGGAGGGATTAAGAACTTAGCTTATTGAAGGCATCTACCTTTCCAAGCTTTGTTTTTGAGTTTATTCATTAGTTTCAGTTATAATGCATGAAATCAATATGTAAGGTTGAAAGCTCTTCTAAGGTCAACTGCTAGATGTCACATGTTTTTAATGGTTTGATGAAACTTGTTTAGTGCTTTGTTGTTTTTAGGTTTCTAAGCACTTGCAACATAAGGGTTGACCAACGTAGGAAAACACTTTAACATAATTACTCCTTAAGTTTTGCATATTTTATTTCCGCATAATTTTCTTCTCTATTTCATTTCTACTTTTGAGATTCAATGAGTCTGGTATAAATATATTTTTTTAAATTTCTAGTGATGTTAAATGTTTTTTAAATTATATTAAAATAGTTTTAGCATTCTTATTGCATATATTTACCCCCTCCTTATGTTCTCCTTAGACCCTTTTCATTCAAGATGATGAATGATTTTTTTATCATTATTAGCCTGAAATCATCTTTTTTATCGATCATTTCTATCATTTTCTTCCCTATATATGATTTTCTTTTCAATAAACTGGTTTCTTCTACACCAATTTTAGGTTTGCCATTGTTTTTTTCTTTAATGCTTTTATCGTCGACTGTCAGAGCGTGTTTATCACCGATTTGTTACTATAGATAATAGATTACTGATGACAATTTTTCATAAGCTGGGTGCGGATGGTAAAATTTGATATGACATAGTCATTAGATCAAATATTATTCGTTGTTGCTGCATCTTGAATCTTAAGATTCTAGGCATTTTTGATTATCAAAACGAATGCGCCCTTTGAACCACTTTTTATATATTAATCCAATGTCGCGCATCATCCTCTTCTAAAGTTCAGAAGACTTTTTAATTATGTGTTTCTATCGGAATATAACCCAAATCAATAATTTATTTCTTTTAAAAAAGGTTAATAAAATACATATAAAATCAATTTAAAAAAGAGACAGGTTTAGTACATGGTCTAAAGTCGCAGATATTGTCAGACTTGTCCTGTCCCGAGACGTGACGGCCAGGTGTATCTGGTCACGTACCGATACAAAATAAGATGATTAAAATATTTAAAAATTATTAAAATATTATATAAATTATTAGAAAATAGATATAATTAAGTGCTTTCAAAATTTAATAAAACAAATTTTTATATTTAACATTATTTAGATAGTTAATGAAGTATCTGAAAGATGTATGCTAATGCTAACAAAAGAAATTATTTATATCAAGCATAACATCTTTTTAACAAAATGTCACCAAATACATCAATCAATACAATGTTGAATGACAAGGGGGCTCAAAATCATCATCATCATTAGTCCTACGATGAGCATACAAATCAGGACAATAATTTGCATACTGAGAATGTGGTCGAAAGAATTGTTCATCACTTAAATGTGTTGGCTAAGATGATTGGCTTAATGATCCATAATTAGGAAAAACGACCTTTAGAGGTTGCCTCGGGCTCAACACCATCCCGATAGTATCCAAACCCAGCAAGCAATGCTACCGCTTATCAAGATATCGTCATATCCATGAACCACTAAATGCCCAAAGAAATAATATCGATCAAATCCATACCCACTAAAAAGCATTAAAGAATTATCACTACTTCCAAAGTTATGATAGGATCGCATCTCCCACTCCCCCAAAGGAGGTATTGATCCTAGAGCCAATGATCGAGTACCTCAATCAAGTTACACTGGATCTATAATCCGCCATTGGAGAAGTCATCACTAGGAAATGTAGTCATCTTTCCAGTGCTTTCGTTGGTTCTATATGCTTGGCTTATATCCATGATCAATATCTTCATACAGATTATAATTTTCATTTCCCTACACCCACAACATGTCATAATCAACTTGATTAACATAACCACTATCAACAGTACCGCTTGCTCCAATGCCACCACCTGCTCCATTGTCCACACTAGTGTCTTCACTATCTTCACTATCACCACCAATCGTCATACTCTCTATTGGCTCTATCGTCACCACATCATCACTACTAGAATTCAAACAATTATCTGGTTATTTTTACCTTTACGGAAGAATCAATGTCTCTTCCCTTCGCGCAATACCGCTTCCACCTTACTCTTCCCTGGGCACTCGTGTCACCATCATCATCACGAGCGGCTTCTCTACCTTCTCTAGAGGGAAGATCTTGATCCAGCCAATCCAAATTATCAAATGATAAAGTAGGTTCTTCTCCTTCTCGTATCCACTCATCTAATATATCATCATTAAAAAAATATTATTCAAAGCCAATCGATTGTACAAATCTTCATCATTTCAAGTATAGTTGCATCAAATTTAACCTGTTTACATTGTAATGGACACAAACCAACTTATGAAACTTTTCCACTTGGCCAAACAATCACAAGAACTTTTAGGTGTGAATCAATGACCATGTGCTCCAATTTCTTTCAAAGAATCGAATGAAGAACATGTTTAACTTGGTAAAACTTTGACAAGAATTCCTGAAGATGTGGACCTTCATCACCATAATTGTTCCACCATTCAGCTATTATTAAAAAAAAAAAAAAACATATTAGGCACCAATATATATTTAATAGAAAATGATGACAATTTTATTTAAAAAAGAAATAAATATAATGAGTACCGGAAGAAGGATGTATCATTTTCCGGGTTAGTGCACTTCCAAATTCTCCTGCCTCAACAAATAATTTTCACCTACATTGTAAATGTTCTTTACTTTATTAATGCACATTACAAATAAAAATATATTATGTAAAATAATAAGTAATTGTTATGTACCTCGCTCAAAGCTTTTGTCACCTATCCTAAATCTAGCTCCAATCTCTCGATAACCCTCTTTAGTCCAATTTAATTCTGGGATGGTAGGAGAATTTCTTTGAATATTGAAACATTGGATTTAAAAAATATGCTGACATAAGTAAAAAAAATTAGTTTATAATACTTTGCCTTTAAATAAGATAATAATAACTATATATGAATTTTTGTATTACTCCTCGGCAAATGCAAATGTCTATGCAATTGATTCATTTCACCTTTATGTCAATGACTTCAATGTTTTACCGATGCCTTATAATGGGCTTAGCTCTATCCATTGTTTTATAAATTACTGACAACTATGGTTTTTATCTTGATCAACCAATTTTTCAAAACTTCACCTGTAGGTTCTATGATGATTTGACTTCATTTACCTTCTTCCAAAACTGACGCTAAGATAAGGTTGGATACCTTATCTCTTAAACTCTTTTCTACTCCGATCTTTTGTTAATCTATCGCCAATTGATTTGTCGTGCACATCATCTCTCTAAATCACCCCTTTCTAGTATATTACAGAGTAAGACACTGGCGAAATAAATAGTGGGCAAATCGAAAGGTTCCGTGGTGCAAGAGACTTCCTCGTGAACACTTTCATCAAATCACTACTTCAGCCTATTATGTTAAAGCTAGATTTATCTTTGCTTGGATCTAAAGTCTCCTTTAGCTATATGTTTCACATATGCTTCCAATATCTTCAAGCATTAAATCACGTTACAATGCTCGTGACAAGGAGACCGTAACAAATGCTTCGAGCTTCCTCCATCAACAACATACTCACCGCTAAAATTTCACCATTATCAAAATGACTATCAGACAATGTTTTCCTCCCTAACCTCCTCAACAATCTTATCCATAAGGGAGATGATGTAATATGCTGTCTTAGGTATGTTGGTAGTGTCAACTGAAGAAAGGTATATCATGCTTCTACCACAATAAACCATGAAATTATGATAGGCTTCTCTAGTTCCTAAACTCCAACCATCACACATGATGCATCCATATTAAAGGTCATTCGGGCCTTCAATGTGTTTATATATACCTCAAGCTCTCAGACCCGCCCTCTACATATGCATTGCCAATTTGGTATCCCGTAAGACCCTTGATACCTGCACTGCCGTTATGGTATCAACTATAGATTGATAGTAGCGCCCATTATCAGCTCCATTAAAAAAAGAGTATTCCATTGAAGAGAAAAAATTTAGAGATAGGTTTTTACCCACTTTATTTGCACCTTCACAAGAAAAACAAACTTTTATTGATTTTGTTTTGAAGGAAACATATAGGGACTAATCCCCTGGGGGCACATTCCTTCTCTTATGTCAAGTCAGACGGCCACACTGATACTCCGCACCACAAGGCTGAGGAAGTACCACCCTCTCACACCCGTGTCTACCTTCTTCAAAAAACGGATTTAATTTTCTCATTGCATGTTTCATTTGTCTCTTCAAATCAATCATCTCGACTTCCTTAGCTTCATCGAATTCACTCTACTAATTTCCATAAAAATGTTCTTCATTTAAAGAACTTATAAGCGCTTCTTCTTTTTTTCATTTGAATTTTCTTGCTCAAAGCATTAGACATATACAATCTAATGCTTTGTGACACTTCCGCAGGTACACTTCGACATCCTTCTACTTTGGTCAAGATACGCAAGAATATCGCTTTAATCTTCGTTATACCTCCATGGATAACCTTTCCACAAGATTCTATATTTAGAGTTCTGATTACCACCGAATTTTATTTCGCATGCTTCCAACCACATCATGTTTTGATCCATTCCAAACGCTCACCTAACACAAAATATCATACAATTAAATTATTTTCTAATATAATTATTCTTCAACAAAAATTAAATTTCTAATAGTGGTAAATAAATTTTACATAATTTGCATTTTCAATTAAGCAACAAGTGTTATTTTAGTTAATTTAAGAAGAATTATAATAAATTATTCCATTTGTATTTATATTGTTCACAAAATATGGATTTATGGTTTTGTTAATTTATTATTCTTATTTTATTTATAATATATTACCATATTCATTTAATATTAATACAATTAGATTAATTAATCAATCATAATAATAATATATGTTACTATATTAATTTCCATTATTCTTATTTATGCTTGTTTTTCATAAATTATTAATTTGAATTAATTTTAAGAAAATAAATAGAATAATATTTTTATTTGTATTTTTATATCGTTCACAAAATAATATCTTATGTTTGTTAATTATTATCTTATTTTATTTTATAGTTATTGAGAATTTGAAATTAATTAGAAGTTGCTAATTACAAATTTTTAAGGAATATATTTTTCTTTATTGGAAACATAAGAAAATCTAGAGGCTGAGGTCTAGAGGTGCTAAATACAAATTGGGCCAAAACGGTGTCAGTTTTTTTAGCTATCATAATTTTTTAAATTTCCAGACAGCAAAACGACATCGTTTTTGGACTGCATATACAAAAACGATGTCACTTATTCAAACTATTATCGTTTGATCACCGTCACTTATCCAAAACGACATCAGCTTGGGGTAAGGATATCTCTTATGCAAAACGACGCCTGCTTTGCTATGATAAATTCCAACGACGCCGTTTTGTGTTGTATTTAAAATAAAATAAAAACGAACGATTTCGTTATCTCACATAATTAATCTATTAATGCTTTGGCAAAGTAAGGGCCCCAAAAAGAGGGAACCTGTTTCTTGTAGTCAAGGTGAAAATGCGTAGATGAAGGGAACTAGGAAGAAGAAAAGGAAGAAAACTAAGAAGAAGAGGTTGTATAAGGTATACCCCTACTCCCGTCGACTCAAAGTGTATGGCGCGCCTTGAGTTTGGAGAATGGAGATCTTCAAGCTCTGCCGTGGAGCTCTAAGGTTTTGACCGAAGCGACTGGGCCAAAGGAGCTTTTGAGGGAGGGTAAGTTAGGTTTTAGTCTTGTCTATTCTCCTCTCGCTTTCCGTCTTCATTTCCTTTGGCTTGAAATTTCAATGCCAAAATCTCATATCCAAGAAGAATCTGCTCTTTGCGCTTGCTTGCCTACTAGTGCCTGCAAAATCTATGAAATTATTATTGTTATTGATATGAAATTCAATCACTGTGTTTCTGGGTTTTCAGAGAAATGTCCATTAGCTTTGAAATTTTTTAAGATTTTGGTTCTTCATACTGGAGGATTCGATTTTCTTATTTCACCGAATGACTCCACTATCTCAGAACTGTCGAGTCCACCAGTTTTACCGAATTTAATTGATTCAATCGACGTCTTGTATCTGGTGTCAATATCAACACTATAGCCAAGCTTCCGTGGTTGCTAAATCGATTTCGATTTTTGAACCCTAATTTAGTATTAATTCAATTTTTCTAGACTTATAAATATATCTTTTTTAAAAGCATATTTTAGTATTATATTAAATTTTATAAAATTGTAAAAAATATATATTTTAAACTTTTTTATGAAATTGTAAAAATTTACTCATATTCTTTTTTTTAATTCTAAATGTATTTTTTGGTCTAACCTCCCTTCGCTTCAACTCCTTTCAAACAGTAGGTGATTTTTTAGTCATTCTCGACCAAATCACCCCTCTAAACTTATATTCCATTTTTTCCAAATAAAGCCTGCCTTCCATATGCATCTGGGTGATTTATACGCTTTTTCACATTTAATAAGTCACTTAGTACGCAGACGATTGTTCCTTACTGATACGCTATTATCATCATTTTGAAACATTTATACTGGCTTTCAAGGCTGCCTCAATAATTTTATTATCGCTGTCATAACACTATTTGCATTTGTTGATTTAAATAGTTGTTATACGATAAGGTGATAATAAATTAAATCGCACAAATATATTTTACCAAATAAGAATATCAAACGTATGTGATTCAACTATAAAATATATGCGCTAAATAATTCATGCTGATAACTCGTGACGTTATTTCACTATTTATACTTTTACATTTGATATAATGCCTTCATCAATGTATTGTCATTGAATCGAATGAAATTATTTGTATTTAAAAAAAAAAAGTATTTTTGGGTAAGTAATTTTTTGTTTTTATTTATTTTTTACAAAAATGTCCTAATTTTGTAAATATTTTTCAAACTAACCAAAAGCCCGGAACTAGACTCGGATGTGTTTTTGGAGAGAGGAGAAGCAGATCGAATGTGGCGTTGGGCAACATATCTGGTGAGGAAAAGTCCATCTAGAATCGCTGCAGTCCCTGAACCCTCTCTGAGAACCCTAGATTCTCAGTACAGATTCCATCGCAGCTCCCGGCCGAGTTTGTCGATATGGAGACGCAAGAAAGAGTTGGGCAAAGAAGGCCTGATTGTGGCCAAAGAACTCAAGAGGCTCCGCCTGACCTGAACTGGGCTTTGATCGCTACATGCGATCCTCTCTGCTTCTCGACTTCTCCGGTCGGACCTTGTCTCCGTTCCGCTGAGTTTGCAGACAAGACCAGGTTTTCCTCTCTATGAAGGTTAGTCTTCGTTTAATTTGTTCTGAGGAAATGTTGTAAAGAAAAGACTTTTACCTTTGTTTCATTGCCAGGAACTTACAAGAATAATTAGGAATTTTATCTTGGTGCCATTTGGCCTGCCAAAAGGGAAAATTTTGTGTTTTTTTCGTGAAGCTTAACATAGCTCACATTTTTTAATGCGGGCTTATTTCTCCTGTCATTTCTGAGAAATGCGTGGAGAAAAGGTTGAAACCTGGACTTTACATTTCCTGGACTAATAAACTTAATTTGTGTTAGCTAAGTTGTGTTTTTCTTAACTTGTTGCTTGGTTCCTAAGAAATGTGGTAAGGAAACAAATTATGACTTTATTTGGTTCTCTAAGGTAGTTTATGATTAATCAATTTGGTGCCTTACTTTTTATGCTTCTTTTTTTTTACTCTTTAGATCTAATCAATTTGGTGGCCTTTATTTTTATGCTATTTGGTTCATGAAAAGATGGCATCTTCTTGTGTTTTGACATGAATTGGACTGAGTTTACAATTTTGAGTATTATTACTTTTAGCCGGAGGTGTTTTTTTTTTAGCTGAACAAATGCAGCTGGAAATAATAGAAATGAATTCTTGGGACGGTGCACCTGTTTTGTTTTAGCTGAGGCAAGTCCTCAATCTTGAGGAGCTGTGTTTCTTTGAATTTATTCCACTTTTAGGGCTTTGCTCACCAACACACTCAAAAATAGCATTTGTTTTTTGCTCTCTTTGGCAGCCTATACTCATTTTCAAGTCCAAAATGAATACAGTAAAGCAAATAAAAATTTGTATACTGCAACTCAGAAAGGAATTCATTTTTGAGCTTTTATTGGTCGACAACGACACATATTCAAAATTAAAAGTAGTTATTAAACCCAAAACAGATAGTATGGGACTTAAATAATTTTCTGTATTGCTTTCTCAATTTGCCTTGTGTGTAGGTTTAGTATCACCAGTTTGAATTTTCTTTATTTCAATTAGTTCTTCAAAATGCCAGGTTTATGCTTTTGACCTTTTTTCGTGGAACTTTCACCCATCCTTCTCGTAATAGAATTAGTCCTCCATTTGGATTTATAAGAAATGGTTAGAATGACATCCTTTACTATATATCTATTTATATTATTCTGGTTTCATTAAGGGGAGAACTCAAATCAAGTAAATGTTTTGTAGGTTCATTTTGTGAATGATTTGCTTTTCTTGGAGCAGTAATTTAACAAAAATTCTCATTCAAACTTTCAATCTTGTCTCTCTCCTGGCTGCCAAGTGTTGGATTTAATGAGATTCAGAAAATTTTAAATTTTAAAATGAGAAACAATTTTTATAGTTTTTTCACAATATAATTTCCTATTGTATCTGGGGGACAAATTATATATGTCGTTAGATATTACTGTAGCACTCTTAATTTTAGAACAAGACATATGCTGCCAGGGTCCTTGAGTGAAAATCACATATTTAAATATAGTTCTAATTAGTCCTGAGTCTAGTTGTCTCCATGCTGACCTGAGGCTGTTAGTCTATGGTTAGTTTTTCTTTGAATCTTTCTAATCTTCTGCATGTTTGACTCCATTGTTTACAGAACCCTAGAGCTAGCTTTCAGTGGCAAATATGTTGATGAAGCTAGATGAGACTTCCGGAAGAATGTTGAATATATTGATCAAATATTTTGGAGAAGCTTAAAATACTATGAATTTGGAGAACATGGGGTAAACCTAAAATAATTTGTCTTCCTTGCCCCCTTTTCACATATTTCTTGTTGTTTTCTGTCATATCTTGAAAATTATAATGGAGAAATATGATAGGCAACTCTTTCTGAAGAACAAATGTGTCAGGGCCCCAAAAAAATATTTTGAAGAGAAATTAGAACCTATGAAAGAAAAAAATGTCTCCCATATTCTCTCCTTTAATGGGTTTATAGGTTCCTTCCCATCATATCTTGGAAACTATCTTTGGAAAATATCAAACTATGTAACTTTATCCCCAAGAAATACGTCAGACCTCCCATTCCTGATGAATAGAACCTGCCAGTTGAGCTGCCTTTGGGGCTATGGTGTGGTTGGTTTGTTAAAATTATTCCTTATTAGAATTTAGAATTTTTCTGTATTTGTTGCATGATAAGTTGATAACCATAGAGCATGTTGAGATATGAGTTATTCATAGCACATCAAACTGTTACTGCTGTGTTTATAAGTTAGCACTTACACTCTGTTTTACAGTTATATGATGTGGTGCGAAAAGAAATATGGTACTGACCAGATATGTACTTCTACAGGGCATGCTAATGATGCTAGCAAGAAACAAAAAGTGACAAAACAAAGCGAGTTTGGGAAGATCCTTAAGAGAGAGGAGGTTCCAGTTTGGATCAGCACACTTTTGGAGACCTTGTCAGGGCCTTCTTAGATGGTGGATTGCCATCTGTGGCAATTGACATATATGACGAGATGAGGCAATCGCCTGATCCCCCATTATCTTTGCCATATCGAGTTATATTAAAAGGGCTTCTTCCATACCCCGAATTGAGGGAGAAGGTGAAGGATGACTTCTCAGAGCTTTTCCCTGGTATGATTGTGTATGACCCACCTGAAGATTTGTTTAAGATGAGCATGGCAGGACAGGGAGGAAGATGACTGAACCACCACTCCCACTACCATTTGCTTCATGGTTGATGTGGTTGTCTTGAGGTGCCAACAAGGGTCAAGAGGACTTTACAGGCACAATCTTAATGGCTGGTTTTCCTCCATGGATTTCCTCTCCTCAGAATTGTTGTAAACGCTGACTCGCTGAGAATCAGATTTTGATTTAGCGCTTTCAAGCATCAGGTGTTTGACATGAACTTGTTTTTTCACTTGAAGTGCTGCTGGTATTCTTAATGCCAGAGGTTTTGTTATGTGTCAATTTTGCCATCTTTGTTGTTATTATTATTATTATTATTATTATTTTTATCATTTTTGTAGCAAATTATCTTTTTATTGAACTGTGAACTTGCAGGGTACTCTAATATCTGGATCAAGATGACAAACTTCATTGCTTCCTTATGGAATATTTTTGTTGATTGTAACGTTAGTACTCGCTTGGGCCTACGAAAATTTTCAACTCTATCCAAAATACGAAAAGTTTTCTAAATGATTCTAATCTTTGGCCATTTTCAAAAAATACGGTTCGTACTTGAATTCATCAAAATAAAGCACGTTAAAACTGCTTGTGAAACAATTTTCTCAAAACGGTTAAATTTAAAACAATTTAAATGCCGTTTAAAATGCAAGTGCTACTGTTCATAATCCCGCTTTCAGTCACTAAAAACGCTCACACTGTTTTTAATAAAATAAGAAAAGCAAGAATCCATTGCCATTTTATCCCAATCCACCAAATCCCGTATTTTCACTTAATTCGAAACAAGCGAAAAACAACACATAACCCGTTTTCCGATTTATATATAAACGTCAAAATAAATAATTAATTTTCTTTGCTTTCAAAATTCGTTTTCGCTTCATTCTCGTAATCCAACGTTTTTCTTTGCTGGTAGCCAATATTAAAACAGAAATTTTCTACCTACTGTTATGCTCTTTAACCACCTCGCTCTTATTTGGTTTAGATATGCTACTGAAAGTTGGCCTTCATGTATATATAAAATAGAAATGCTTTTTTAATCCCAAATATAGTTTTTAACACTAACTATCCTTTTAATGGTGCTAAGCCGTTTGATTGTAGTTGTTTTGCAATGTTTTATTTCTATTAGGCATTTAAAAAAGAAAATTAATGTGTTGCTCTTTTTATTATGTTACACTTCCTACTTTTAGAAAAAAAAAAAACAAATATTTTGTTTTGTTATTCTACAAAAGAGTTTATGTCATGAATGTAGAAACAAACAATTTGAATTCTAAGATCAAATTGTTTTTCAGTAAAAGATTTAAAAACAAACGCCCTCTATAATGGAGACTAAACTTTAAACGTGTTATAAATATAAAATATAACTTCTCACTTTTGGAAAAAGGGTTCATGTTCATAATTTCTGAAAAAATCATATTATTGTTGAAAAGAAAATTCCTTATTAAAAAGCCAAAAAATTAACAAAACTATGGGCCTCCTATTTCAACCCTGTAATAACTCAGTAAATAAATTCATTACAATTAAGAAACACGCTCCATTGCCGCCAGGGCGCGGCGCTTTATCCTTTCACTCTATTCGGCATACAAACGGGAAGGTTGTAAGCATATAATTCGGGCAGCGAGTAAGTTTTCTTCTCTTCTTCTTCTTCTTCTTGTTTAGGTTAAAGACCTTTAATTGTTGCAATGGTACTTAAACTATTATTCAAGCCTCATCTCCACCCCCATCTGCCAGTTCCGCAGTCTCTATACTCATGCTTCAGTTACTTTTCATCTTCACGACCAGTAACTGTTTCTGGCGGGGAATGATCAGTAGGAAACGCAGCTCAGGTGTCTCTTGTCAAACCCAACTCCTAATTCAATTGAAGTTGCCTTTTTCCACTCTGCACTCGATTCCAACCTTTTGCCCTTCATGGGCAACTTGTACCTTTCTTGTTGATGCACCAACAAGGTCGAGAAATCGCGGAATTGGCCATTTCCTGGTTTACAGGGGGATGACCTATGTTGATGCTTTCCCAGATTTTGGGTCGTTGAGGCTCTAATGGAATGTTTTGTGGGTACCTATAAGCCCCAATTGGGGTTTGGGGTTGTGGGGTTGGTATTAAAGCGTGGCTTTACTGTCAATGTGTTCATTATGAACATTTTATTGAAGGGTTTGTGTAGAAACGGTGAGGTTTATGAGGCCATGGAGCTTGTTCGTGAAATGGGAAGACAAAGGGTCTCGCCAGACATTGTTAGTTATAACACGCTTATTAATGGACTATGCAAGGTAAAGAAATTGAAAGAAGTAGGTGATTGTTGGATTGAAATGGAGGTGGCAGGTGTTTTCCTGATTCAGTTACATACAACGCTTTAATGGATAGTCTTTGTAAGGATGTAGTAGAATGATTATGCATTTAACGTTGGAAGTGATGAAGAAGAAGGGTATTGATGTGATGTTGTTTTATAGTACCTCATTGGTGGTTTTTGCACAAAGAATTTTGGTAAGGGAAGGAGCTTTTGAGAGATGTTTGGAGAAGGAATTCACCTATTGTGGTTGCTTATACTTGCTCGGGTGCATGGTCTATGTAGGGTGGGACAATGGAAAGAAGCTAGCACTGTGCTGAATGCCATGGCAGAACATGGGATCCGTCCTGATGCTGTTACTTACACAGGTTTAATTGATGGGCTTTGTAAAGATGGAAGAGCTAAAAAGGCTATGGACCTATTGGAATTTTAATGGTTATATGCTGGCAGAAGAGGCCCTAATGTAACGTATAATGTTCTAATTAATGGACTTTGTAAGGAAGGCCCGGTGATTGATGCTTTTAAATTTTAGGAATGATGATTGAAAAAGGAAAGAATATTTTGATGTGGTTACTTACACATTGATAAAGGGACTTTGTGATAAAAGAAAGGTTGATGAGGCTATAAAGCTTTTCAAGTCAATAGATTGATAATGAGAGCCATTTCAGCCTAATGTATTTACATTTAACGTTATCGGGTGGGTTAAAGCAAGGTCGCCTTGCAAGTGGTCAAGGATCTGACAAGATACAGAAGGAAGCAAAGGGTAATTTCGGCAACTTACAATTTACTACTGGGGGGTGCTTAAAGGCAAGGGAAACTAAAATCGCTATGAAACTTTGGAAGCAAGTGTCGACTCGGGACTTATTCTGTAAACTCATTTACTCACAAAGATCCTTATTGATGGTCAGAAGATGCGGATGCTTAGAAGTGCTGCAAAGGGACTTTTGTGAAATGAAAGCCGTGGCCTCGAAACGCATTGCTCGACTATAACATCGACATGGCAAACTTTGTGCAAGGAGTGTAGTTTGGAGCAAGCGGCAGTTTGTTTCAAGAGATGAGGAATGTAAATTAGAACCAGATGTTATCTCATTTAATATAATGATCGATGTAACTCTAAAGTTTGATCTTCAATTGCTCAAAGAATTGGCAACTGGAGATGGTCGGGAATGGGTTTGAAACCATGCTTCGGACCTTTTAAAACATTAATAAGTAAAGGCTGTGTCCAAATGAGCATCGATGAGGCTAAAAGTGTTTTGGAAAGAATGGTTGCTTCCTGGATTTACACCAATGTTTTCGTATGATTCTTATTGAGCTGATTGAGTTCAAAAGGTGACACCAAGAAACGGTCACCTGCTTCATCAAATGGCTGCAAAGGGAGTTGTTCTCGACCGAAAATAGTTTCTACTTATCTTGACATATCTTCAAGGGCAACATTCAAGAACCTGATGTAATGTGAGCTTTGCCAACCTTTTTCTCGAGGAACATCAAAAAGAGAGGAGTATATCAGGTAATGAGTTGTCGATTTAAAATCTGTATGAGTCTCATCCCAATCTTCAATTAGCTCCTTCTTAGTGGTTTCATTTGGAGAAATGCACAATCAGTCACCAAGACACCTCTCAATTTTCCTTTCTTGAGTAAGCTTTCTATTCTTCATGTTTTTTCTTTGAATTACTTGCGTGTAACATGCTTTATTACTCATTTATCATGGAATATCCACTTGGCTTTCCTTGCTTCACAAGAAGATGAGTATTTATTTTTTTGTCAATTTGGCCAAGTGAGTTCGACATATAGACATCTATAATTTATTTCAAGATGTGATGGTGGAATGATAATGGTTATCAAAGGTAATCGCCAGAAGCCGCCCCAGCCACCAAGCCAAGCAAGGTGGATAAAAGTTGCCTCTTGAAAATCCAAGCAGGGTGGCTTCGAAGATACGATGCCTAAGTAGTCACCTTAGGATAAGACACAAGATGTAGAGGTGGTCACCTTTGACCTTAAGTTAAGATTAAGCTTATGTAAATCAGGGTTTAATTGCTATATTAAATTAAAAGATGAAATATTATATCATTAATCATAGTTATAATGGGATGGAAGACGAACGCTTACAGTTGATGGAAGTATGACAAATTGTAAATTAATGATGATGATGCTCCAAAGCTTCTCCAATGTTCATTCTCTTATTATTCCTTTATTTTGATCTTTAGATTTCTAGAAAATTAGAACATGCATTCAAAAGGATAAATTTCTAAATAATAAGATGTTTATTATAATACGGCGTGTAATAGATGAGTTTTGTTTGGTTCTAAGAAGGAAAAGGTCAGAAGGGAAAAAATAATCCTCTTTGATTTTTCACAATTAACAAATCAGGGATGGATTGATCAAAATAATAATAATAATTAACAATGGAGGGGACATACATATTTATATAACAAGTGTTGTGGAAGAAATAAAAGAAATAAAATTGTAGTTCACTAGAGATTAAGGAGAAAATGAAAGAAGAAAAAGATTCCTAAATGGATTAGAAAACTAATCGACACTCCCCCTCGAGCTCAAATGCGCCAAGCTTATCACGTATATACTTTATCCTAGGACCTTTGAGAGACTTAATGAAGATATCCACTACGCAGAATTAAAGTCGACAAAACTAGTAGCCACGCATCCCGACTTAATTTTCTCTCCTCCGATAAGTGGCAATCCACTTCGATGTGCTCGGGTCCTCTCACGGAAGACCTGGCTCTATGAAATATGTGGGCATGGTCGATTATTACATATAAGTTTCCATCTGCTCATCCTCTCAAACCTTCGCTCTTAGTGGAGACTGCCTCAACATATGAGTTCATGCCAGCAATAAAGCCATAGCTCGACACTCCTGGCTTCAACACTAGATCCCCGCTACTACATCTCTTGTTTCTTACCTTCCAAGATATTAGGTTACCTCCAATGAAATACACACACCCCTGAAGGCAAATCAGCCTATTCGTGGGTGAGCTTGCCTAATCTCAGATCATCAGAACTAATATTTTAGGAATGTATCTTGCTCTCATATTAAACACCCCCTCGACCTAAGTGTTCCTTAGACATAACGGCGAATACTAATTACAGCATCTCAATGGCTATCACAAGGTGATTGTAGAACCGACCATCTATGCTCACTGTGAAAGAAATGTCGTGGTCGGAGCGATAGTGCAGCCAGTTCGCTTTACCTACAAGTCATCAATATCTCCCTAGATGATCCCATAGAGACTCCTCGTCTAAGTAAAGTTCACATCTTGATCCATAGATCGCCTTACAGCCTACACCCAACGTACTCAATGTCCGCCAATATATCTAAGAATACTTCCTCATGAGTCAAACCACACCGGAATTAGACTAAGCTACCTCAATGCTAGAAAAACTCGAAGTTTCCCTAGTTGTTTTCTGTCTAATATGTGTTGTTCAGTTCTCAATACCAAAGATGGTCATCGCCAGAATGACATTGTCATCCACATAAACAATCGGCAAATACAATGTCCCGCAGGTATGTCGGGAGCAAAAACATAATGGTCTACTGTACTCAATCATTCCAACTCTTGAACCAATGAGCTAAAAACCACAATCAAGCTCAGGAGACTGTTTCAAGCCATAAGGTACAACGTGAGCTTGCATACCAAACCAGACTTCGTGAGCAACAAACCAAAGCAAGGTTCCATATATACCTCATCTACAAATCACCGTGGAATGAAGCTGGCATTCTCGATATCCAATTGAAAACGGGACATGAGCGCATAGCATCAGGTGTAGAGCAGCTAAGCGAACAGCAATCTCGCCACCCGGAAAAGGTATTATAATGTCTGGCTTCTCAGCCATATTAAGGGCATAACTCCTTAGCAAACCAAACGGCTCCAGCTGATCTACCGCTATCAAAGTCCCACCTTCATCGATAAACCCAACGCAACCAATGAGACTCACATGACTTAAGAGTTTAGCTAAGTTCCCAATGCCACACGGAGTAAAAGAAAGCATCATCCATTTCTCAACCATTGTATACTCACGCTTCAAATGAGAGAGAGCGAAGCATTTCAGGCTTTTTAAGGTAAAGACAAAAGACAAGGTGGAAACAAAGGCAAAGTAGGGATAAAAATAACCATGATGTTTTAGAAAATTATAAAATGTGATGTGAGTTATAAGTGCGAGGGAGTACCTTCCGAATGGCAATAGGTATCATCAAAGCAAGCTAGGAACCTGGAGTTAGAGATGACTCGTGGTATAGAAAATGAATCGCAAGAGGCCTCATTTGAGACGAGGACCCGGTGAGTATAAACCTAAAGTGGTTAAGTTACTACATCCGTAGGTGGAGAAGGGATATATGGAGATAGTAAGACAAGAGGGAAATGTGATATAAAGATGCAATTAGCAGTAAATACAATACCAACTACTCGATGTGGCTACTCATTATCGCAAAAAACAAAGCAAGAATCGTATTGGCACAATAAAGAAGGTGTTAATCCCGTACGCTCATGTCCATATATGGAGTAAAAAAATTAAAGAGAAGTCCCGAGAAGGAGAATGATGCCACATATCAAACAAGTGAAACAACAAATAGAGCAATATATCAAAATTGCTCCCCATATCCAACCCACGTGTCTTTCCATTGATGAACAAAATCCAATAAAAGTACAACTTGAACAAGAAGAAACAATCCTGAGCCAAACTTGGATATCGGTTCATACGCGCAATTAGCCCATTCGGGAAGGAAAACGCAAAGATCACTAAGTGTTAAAGCAACAGTTGAAACTCGAGTTAGAGTCTGTAATGAGACTAAAGTGAAAATGAAAGAAGGAAAAGATTCCTTAATGGATTAGGAAACTAATCCTTAACAGGGGGTTTAGTTGTGAGATATAATAAAGCTCTTCTCAACAAATGGAATTGGAGGTTTGCTAACGAAAAGGGGGCTTCTTGGGAGAAAGCAATCATCTAGAAATGGGAGGAAGTCAAAGCGTGGTGTCTCGAGGCAAAAGGTATGGCGTGGTTCTTTCAAAACATCATAAGAAGCCAAGTGGACCTCCTAACCTATCAAAAAAAAAGTGGGACCTCCTAAACAAGAGAAATTTTTAGTGGTTGCATGAAATGGTGTAAAATTTCAGGCGATAGGTGAAAAGGAAACGAGGCCAGAAAGTGCTTCTCTTTCCCCTCATCAGGCCTAGTCACTTCTAATGATGCCTGACTGGCGATAGTGTTCGATTTGATGGTGGGGCATGAAAGGGCCTCGGGGTTTCTGTGCTTTTAACAATCTGGGAGTTGGAAGAAGTCTCAGAAGGATATAAAAAGGATGCTTTTCTTATTGATCGATGAAAATAACAAGATGCTCCCACCTACTGAGTATACACTGTAGCACATAAACGCAACAACAAAGTATTACAAAATGAAGGCATATCAGACAAGAAATGAATGAATAAACTAGAGAATATCCTAAGAATATCCTCTGATTCTCAACGCTCCCTCTCAAGCTAGAGCATATAAGTCATATGCACCAAACTTCACATAAAGTAATCGAACTCTCGACCTCTAGAGACTTAGTGAAAATGTCTCATAGTTAGGTCACCGAGTTGATGAAACTAATAGGTATGCATCCCATAATCTTTCCTCTTAATGAAGTGACAATCCACTTCAATATGTTTGATCCTCTCATGAAAGACCTGGTCGGGAAGAATGCTGCAGGGCCGCTTTGCTATCACACATAAGCGCCATTCATTCATTATTCCCAAATCTAGCCCTAAAAAGTCATGAAGCCCATACGAGTTTACAAGTCAATAAAGTCATAGCTCGACACTCCGCCAAAGACTAGGACCTGACCACCACATCCGCTTTTTACTCTTCCAGATATTGCTGCCTCCAATAAATACACATTATCCCGGCGGAAGGCTCAAGCCATAGCGAGCTCCGTTTAACTGTGAGATCACAATATCCGAAATAACTGGGTGTGACCTCCGGCTTTCATATAACACCTATCCTAGTGTCCTCGATATAATGGAGGATATGGACTGCAACATCGCAGTAGACTATCATATGCACCGTAGAACCCACTAAATTACACTCACAAGCATAGCAAATGTCCCATCGAGGACGGTGAGGTAGTCTGGGCCTCCCACTAGCTCTCATATCTCTCAAGATCTCGCATGTGCCCCCTTATCCAGTAAGGCTTCGACATTCAATTCATAGGAATTTCACAAGTTTGTACCTACCATGTACCCGCTCTCCAATATATCCAAGACATTCTTCCTCCGAGACATAACCACACCTGTAATTCGGGACCGGAGCCTATCTCAACCCCATAAAGTAGCTCCAGCTCAAGTCTTTGCTTCGAAACGTCAGTTAAATGTTGTTTAAGTTTCCGAATACCATCCCACCACCGCCCGCAGTAATAATGCCGTCCACATAAACAATCGCGACGACGCCTGACGATGTATGAATGATGAAGATGTAGTGGTCTAATGTACCAAGTCATACCAAACTCCCTTAATTACCTGAGCTAAAGCGCAAACCATGCTCGAGGGAACTATTTTAAAGTCATATAGAACGACGAATTCGGTGATACCAAACTGCACTTCGAAAGAACAAACTATATTGTTCATATATACCTTCTCGCGGTCGCCAGCCGGTAAAATAAGATTACGCTCTAATCGATATAGGTCAAGATCTCATATCGCCCATGGAGCAAGAGCACCAATCAAGCTATCTGGCAACAAGAGAAAAAGTGTAATCAGAATCTGACCCATATATCCTGGTGATACCCCTCGAAACCAAACGAGCCTTAAGACGGTCCACTGGCCATCTAAACCAATCTTAACAATATAAACCCAACCCGCAACTGTCGTAGAGTCTTACCACCGTGGTGACCAGTCCCATGTGCCGCAGGAACGCAGTAGTAATCCATTTCTTCAACCATTGCCTGCTTCAACCCTTACGAGGGTCTTATGTAATAAAGTTAGGAAGAGAAACAAAGTATGGTGCTGGAATAAAAGCGTAATATGCATAAGAGCAACGGTGGATAAGTCGAAATTATAACAGGATGAGGATTATGAGAGGAACGAGTACCTTCTCAATGGGAATGGGAGGATCATTTGGGAGACGATAAGACCTGTCGTGGAGGACAATTTTTCTGCATAGGAGATGAGCGCCATCCTGTGAGGCTTCGTGTCGCGACACACAACGAGTATAAGCTTCAGAACAGAGCCGGAGTAGTCAGAGGACCCATATGGTAAAGTCGGGAATGGAAAGATGAGGTAAAAGTATAAAAACCTGGACTCGTGTGAGGTGGGATAGAGAAGATAGAAAAATGTTCAAAAAAGGTGACATTGTGGAAACTAAGTATTGATGTGCATCGAGAGTAAGATCGATAACCTCGTTAAAAGATGGTATAACCAAGGAAGATGCACTCATAATTTTTACGGAATGTTTATCTTAGCCAGAGTGAGTATGTGGACAAAACAAGTACACCAAAACACACCTGAGGGAGACCAAAAGAGGCTGGATTGTGAAAGAGAAGAATGAGGAACTTGATCACTCAATACGTAAGGGTACGTTGATCAACAAATACAGGCAGAAATAAGATCCCCCAAAACGCATGAACCCGGGAGGTTTGGAGGAGAAGTGTGCGAGCTGTCTCAACTAAGTGATGCCAATTTCTTTGGCTTCGGAACCACCCCATTTTGTCGAGGGAGTGTAAGCACGTTAAGACTAATGAAGAATCCAATGGGGAGATAAAAGCAAAGAAAAGGTGTAGAGGTATTCCAAGGTATTATCACTAGCTGCAAGATGCTGATAAAGGCAATCATCGCGACCAACAAAGAATTTTGATTACTGAAATAACTCAACTCGACTCTTCATTAAAATAGCCAAGGACAATCCGAAAAAATCATTAATAATGTAACAAAATACCGAAACCTTAAGTAGATTCAAAAAGTAGTCGAGACTGACCAAACATTAGCGTGAGGAGCCTGGAAGAGACTCGGTCCGGACTCTAAGTCAAGTTATTAAGAAATATAGCAAATGATGATTTTCGTGAATTGAAAATAAATGTTTCAATATTATATAAGATAGAAACACCTATATATAGAAGCAAAAGAATGGAATAAACCAGTATCGTTTTAAGAATATCCTAGTAATAAACCATGTGATAGGATATTCTAAGAATATCTCTATAATTTTTAACACTTCCCCCTGGGTCGGAGTATATAGGTTATAATACACCAAGCTCAAGTATAGCCGTGTGATACTTAATCCCATTCACGCTTCTGATTTGGCAATCACACACCTAAGGTGCTCCACGATGAGTCGATGCTGGATCTGATTGGCGACCGTCTATAAGACCGTAAGAAAAGATTCGACGAGAATATTCGACAGAAGATCCGTCTGAGATCCATCGAGAAGACTGCCACAAACTGACCGAAAAGATTTGTTTGGAGGAGATTCGACCGAGAAGATCTCATTTAGAAGATCCGCTGCAGGATCCGACGAGGTGAACGCCGTAAGAGATCCGACTTTCAAGCTGTGGTGCATATAGGATATATGTATCAAGACTTCGCACTGGAAAGACATGTGTTATATGCACCAAGCTCATATAAAGCACGTACTTAATCCTATCCCACGCCGACACAACGCGACACCGGTTGCCTGTACGACGGAGTTGATGCGGATTAGATCGAGACCGCCGAGGAGATACGATCAAGAAGATCCGTTTGGAGGGATCCTAACTGAAGATCACTGGGAAGAGATTGACCGAGAAGATCCACGGAGGAGATTCAAGTAGAGGAGATTCGATCGAGAAGATCCATTTGAGGAGATCCGACCAGAAGACTTGGCCAAGGAGAGGACTTACTCTAAAACCAATCACGGCCCGAGAATACATAAGAAATATAAGAAAATGATGCTTTTATCAAATGAATGAGTGAGTCAATATTTCATAGTATGTAGACTCCTATATATATATACAAAAGAACTTGAATAAAACCAAAGGATATTCTAATATTATCCTGAATAAGTAGGATATTCTAAGCATTATCCTATGATTCTTAACATAAAGCACTTAGGAACAAAAACACGAGTATGTTTTCCAAGCCGACACTTAATTTCACACTCAAAGGAAGATAAGCTAAGAAAGGGAAACCATCTTCCGTGAGCTCGAAATGTTCAAATAATCGACGCACGGTGGATCGATAAAGAGATGCATCCATCAAGTGTAGATGATCGAGCTAAGATGATAAAAGCCTTGAGACTCATATTCTATGTCAATCGTCTTCCCCGTACTCCGGTCCTTTAAGGTGATAGAAGAGTGAGAAAAGGTAATCGAACAATTAAGGTCATGAATTAATTTGCTGATAGAGATAAGATTAAATGGAGAATCGGGGACATAGAGAACAAAAGCAAGAGGTAAAGAGGGAAGGGGATGTGCAGAACCGATTCCTTTAGCCATGGTTTGAGTCCCACTACACAAAGTAATCATCGGGTAAGGGGGTGAATTGATAGTAAGGGAAGAGAAGAGATCCTCATTACCAGAAAGATTATCAGATGCACTGGAATTGAGAATTCATGGACTAAGAGAGTGTGTAAGATAGGTAGAGACATTACCTGGCCTGGCAATGGGCTAATGAAAGCAGACGGCTTGGCAAGAGTGAGGCTAAGAAACCCTCATTTCACCAGCGTAAGAGCTCACCCCAGCAGCGTGTCAAACTCAAGTGAAGGTGGTTTAGAAGATTGGGCCACATGAGCAGTGCAAGGAGGATGACCATGTAACCGATAACACCGGGGCCTCGAATGTGACTCGGCCAATTACAAGAGGGCCAAGGTCAGCTTGGTCTCTACCTCTATGGCCACCATGAACACTCCGGAATCACCGAGGGCGAGATGGAACAAGCATCATCGAAGTGTCTATGGAAACCCCAAAGTGCGCAGACCGAGCTATCAGGGATGAACGGCGCAGTGAATCGAGCAAAATGTCATCAAAGGTCGATAGCTAGAAAGCATGAGAACTGCTTCCTGATGTCACAAACCTCGTGCCAAGTTTAAGAAGAGCGAGGATCAGTAAAGACGGATCCGTGGTCGACAAGCAGGTCCTCGGCACAAGAGCTTGGGTAGGTGGGAGGTGAGCTCATTTTCAATGCGCATATTCGCCAACTGTAAAGGAAGATCATTCCATATTAGACCGCTTCTAGACTATCAATGGAGGATACCACTATAGAGGCGTTTGAAATATCATTAATATATAAATTCTTTGTCATCCAAAGAAGTTGACAGTTCGATAACCCCAAGGTCATCGATGGTTTCGGGTCGTGAGGATGACAGAGTATGATAAAGAAGCTGCTTTGCACAGAACGCCGTTCTAGGAATCAACAGACTGATACTGGAGTATCTTGAACCCATGATCGGTAGTCAGTACTGATAACTTAATTACATTATAAGTCATTCTGAGCTATTACAGCACGCCATGAGCTTTGCAGCACGAAGAGTGTTGAGTTAATACCGAGAAGAATATAAACACAGTATATAGAGTACGGAATATGTTGGTAGGAGAATTATGTTGCAGGCTTGGGAATAGAGACGGCATGCAGAAGAATAGGGAACAAACGGTTTTTAGAAAAGAGGAAAAGGTCATGATGCAGCCTCAAACGGAGAAACCAAGAGACCTGGAGTGACCACAGAAAGGACTAATTCACCGGGAGAAGGGGGTGAAGTGAATACTGCCACGACGTCACTCATGCACCGACGCGTGTGGTGGCCGCCTAGAGAGAAGATGATCACACGCTGCAGGGCACATGGGTGACTCTTCACAAGATGTTTTCGCTAGTAGGTAGATCAGGCCCCACATGCGCGTGACTTTCTACCGAAGATGTTTTCGCTAGTAGGTAGATTAGGCCGAGGCGATTCCAGAGGTGGGGTCGTCAACCAGAAACAATGTTGCCAAAAAAAGTCCCGAAAATTTTTCCTACGTACCTGTTGTGGTCTAATGGTGCCAAAGGATTCCAAAGATGAGCGGGTGGCCAGAGCAGACCACTAGAGCGGCTTTCGGCCTGAGTTGGAATCGTGGCAACTCTAACTCGAGCCTCTATGGCTCGATACCATGTGGAAGAGATATAAAGAAAATGATTGCTTTTCTTACTGAATTGATGAAAAGAACAAAGATGTGTCCCACCACACAGCACATCGTGAAAACATAAAATGGAAAAACAAATAAAGTGCAAAATGAAGGAAAACCTGAAAGGAAGAAAATAAACTAGAGAATAGTCCTTTATTCTCAACAAAGTCAATCGCTTTTGTTGAGAATCCAAGAAAAATGGTTGATGTGGAAGGAGGAGGATAGGGTGATTTGGTTAGCTCATGGTGCGTGATGCATTTTAGTTAAGCCCTTTACTTTACAAAGTTCGAGATCCTATTTTATTCCTCTTACTTGGCATTTGGGAGATCTCAGGGCGTTCCTAGTGTCTTTCTTTACTAAGCATCTCGGGAAAACTCACTTTGGATCAAACTAAGCAACGAGGTTTACTTTAGCAAACAGGATGTTTCCTTTGTGCGACTTGGGCCCTGCTCATGGCAGCTAACGCTTTTCTCTATGGTGTGTATCTTGGTCTTTTCCCTTTTAGTTAAGTGAGGTGTTGCTTGATAGCACATGGTTCCTTCCGTGGATAAAAAACCTGTAAAAAGACATGGATGAAGGCCGTGTTGTGCATATGTTGGACAATGGAAGGAGAGTAAATCTATTAGCATTTGATGATGTGAACCTTTCAGCCAAAAATGATGGAAATTTCCTTTGTTTATAACTTGTGGTCTTGCTCCAAATGCATATAGATTTGGAGCTTTTGTTCTCTTGTTTCTCTACATTAGCTTAGTCAAGTTTCGTGGTCAGGTGTTTGTTCTCTTTCTTTCTTTCTTTCATTTTTTTTTTTTTTTGGCTTCTTATGCATACTTCTTGTATACTTAGGGAGCCCTGTTTTACAGCTAAGCTTTTTTGATACATGCACATTTCTTACTTATAAATATCAAACACTTCGTGATAATTTCACTACTGTTTTGTTAATTTCTATAAGATACAATGGGAAGTATGAGAAAATAATTGTTTTGATTGCCGCAGACCATTTATATCGGGTCAGGTATCAAATTGGTAAACACCTTGCCATAGTCAAGAAGGTGACCGTTTATATTGGTCAGTATCGGGTTGGTAAAACGCCTTGCCATAGTCACATTGCTTTATGCGGCTTAAGTCTCTGCTAAAAGGAGTCCCTTTGCCTTGACATCACCTTCATCCCACTAACTTAATCTTCCTGTGTATGACCATTATGTTTTGTAGGATACTTCAAAAACACATCAACTTTCAATGTGTAAGATGGGCAGTAGCTTCCTCTCTGTCTATTGGTTTTGCTCCTGTAGCTGAATGAGAGGTTAAAAGAGGAAAGGGTATGGATGAAACTGAATTCACAACTTCTTAGTCACGACACATACCGATACAGTCTTCTAAATATATAGTTTCTGCTTACATGAGCACGCTTTTGAAGCGCATCATATACTTTTTTTTCCTGTGCTCATATTTTTCTTTCAGT